>CAJNOQ010009124.1:0-10552 GCA_905250885.1 Didymodactylos carnosus | reverse complement strand
CGCACAGAATATACATAGAAGGAAAAGAAAAAAAGAAAAAAGACAGCGTGCGTCCTTTATGTATCGTTCTTTTCTGGAGCAGTCAAATTTGGAGCATTCTTATGGCTGAGGTAAATGTAGAAGCGCATGATTCTGTTGATTCGTTGAAGCAAGCGATAGAAGATGCCTTCAACAACTTGGACCAGGAGATTATTAACAAAGCCATCGACGATTGGATGAGGCGATTACATGCAGTGATCGAAGTAGAGGGCGGACATTTTGAATAAATATTATGTTGTTTTTCGAAAATAAATTTGTTGGAAATTTCAAAAAAAAATATCGCGTAATTTTGGGTCACTCTGTATCTTAAATAAGAAATATTCATGTCTATACTAAATTCAGTTATTTGCTAGTATTATATTGAGTGAAACAATTTTTACATGAATTAAGGCATAAATGCATATTACATTTTAAACATTTCCAGCATGTCTTTCCAATAAGTGGTGCTTCTGACTTTTCACCGTGAAGGCAGACTTTCTCAAAATTGAGTTTAGTAACAAAAGTATGACAGATTTAATTTCCTAGATTTTATTTGCTGGACGCACCTTTATACAAATCGATCTTCGCGATGAAAACTGATATTTACTGCTTTTCATCGCGAAGATCGATTTGTCTAAAGGTGCGTCCAGCAAATAAAATCTAGGAAATTAAATTTACTTTAGCTGCTAAACTCAATTTTGAGAAACTCTACCTTCACACTGAAAAGTCAGAAACACCACCTGTTTGACTTATTTCTGATTTTGTACACCGTGCATCTTTCTTCCAGGGTGAACAGTTTTTGATTGTACAACAGATGCTTTCTTCATATTGTTAGAACGTGTTTTCAAGACCTTGTGCAACATTGGTTATGTTTGGTTTCGGTTAATCGGTTAAAAACCGAAACCGGTGATGCCCAGTTGCACCATGCCTATCACCAAGACGACGAGAAAAAAGAGAGGAAAGGGTTATCTCACAAATACGTTGGTGACCTCGGTTCATCGACAAACTGATTACCAGTTACTGTATGAAAGCTGAATCAGACTAGTGCCGGCAATAGTGAAAAGCTTGAAACAAAAAGGAAAACCTGTTCCATTGAGTTTCTAATCAGTTCTTATAATACGAAGATCTAGCGACTTTTAGTTTTTATTTCAGAGTTTTTCCACAGAAAGCGCAAAAAGGGGGAAGGGTACCCTTAAGACTGGTGCCTGGAACCAGCCCTGTAGACTATTCCGCCAATTTCCATCTAATATTAGTTTGATCGCTCTTTGGATTCGAGATAAGACCAAACGCATTTTTTTCTCATGTTCTGGATAAACAAACTATTAGCCATGTTTCTAGAGTTTCATGCGCCCAGCGCTTAACCCTTTACACCCGAAGACCCTTTTATTTTAGCTGCAGCTGAAATAACTACTGCACTGAAGCTTACAGTTCTTTGGTACATCCTTGTTATATATGGACTTAAGAAATGTTTCTCTGCTGCGTGAATGTATGATGTCCCTGGGAAGGGGCATACGAGTGTAACGGCATGAATTTTGTATTTTTTTGATAGTTATTCCGAACTTCCTTTTTTGCTCTAGTATACTAACTTATGATTTTGTTAGTATGAGTTTCTTTTCAATTCTTTACTGGAAAAATATTCGATAGAAACAAACGTTCAGACGTATTTTTCTTTAATTTTTCCAAAAACGTCGTGCCTGAACGCGTTTTTCAAATCAAGATGGACCTAAGAGCGCTTCTAAACGAGCTTTTTTATCTCAATGAGAGAGAAAAGTATGTTTGAACACATCTTGCTTTTTAAAAAACTGTAGGTAGTTTAGACGCGTCTCAACGTTATCCAGTATTTTAAACGCGCTTAGATAGATTTTTTTATATCGATCAGAGAAAAATGCATTCACATTTGTCGGCGACGGCATAATAGTACTGGTTATATCTTTTTTCTTCATTCACTGATCTTCGGATATGTAGCGAGTGATCTCAGAATGACCTACGTTAACAAGATATCAAGATAAAAAAATTCAGTTTTCATATTTTTACACCCGATGTTCGTTCCAAGGGACAGTGAATTCACAGCGCTCTTACGCAAAGAAGAACGTTACAAAAATTTCTTCTTCAGTTTCATTATGAAGTAGATCCATACAACCAAAACTCTCAACTACAAAATTAGAAAATGGTTTAGTAGCTACGAGTATAGAAAATATTTAAAAAGAAAAATTCATTTTCGAACTTCATTCAATTTTTAAATTCCGATATATTGGATTAAGATGGAATTTTTTTTCTTATCTCAATTAAACGTTAGGCTACTCTATTGTCTTACATTAGTAATAATTTAGCTTTTGGGCTGATAATCTGTTATTTTTATAAATCCATTATATCAATGTCCCTTGAAAGGGACCGGCGGGTGTAAAGAGTTAATGTTCGTTAGTCTTAACAGTGAGGCAGTCACAGGAACTGGAGAAACAAACATTAATTTTGTATAGCCCATTCCGTTCTGCGCTGTAGCTCTCTTAGCACTTTCTTGTTTTGACTTAGACCAAATAACTGTGAAAGTTTCTTACTCAGCCTCTAGAATTTATGACAATGGTAAAAAGCAGGATAGTGCTTTTAAGTTTCGAATGATTAATGTAGTTATTGTGATGACGAGTTTTAGCAAAGTTGATTAGCACATGTTCTCATTGTACATGTTTTCAAGTTTCTGAAATTGTATAACACTATTCGACGAACATATTACATCTATAATGGTATTATCTATAGATATTGTCACATTATTGCGTTGTCGTATTATTGTGTAGTGTCTATTATTATCGGAGTGATATTGTAACCTTGTATATTAGTAAACGGTAGTATCAATTCAAAAAGTATGAGGGGTGGGAGTAACCTACTGAATAGATTCTATAGTCCAGTCATATTGATGTTATATAAATCATGTCATTCATAATGAACCGATGCATGATAATTTGGAATACATTAGTTTATTAACAATAAAGATGATGGTGGCAGCATCGTTGCTAATAGAGCTAACAACAACTGCACTGTACATTGCTATTGTTTATTTATGATAGTAGTATAACCTGACAATGTGGTCAACAACAAATATCAATTCAAATGAACTTGAAAGATAAAAAGCTTTTATAGAGGTGGCGTATAACCCTGTTGATGAGAAGATGAAACCCTCATCTAGTTGGAGGACGGAGGTGTTAGGTAGTGACATTTTGTCACTACTAATATTGCTTCTTTTCCTTTTCTATCCAGTCATTAGAATTGGCGTCTCTCTTATGTATAAAATGGGAAAGTTCCCTTTCAGATTCTTTTGTGCGAGGTCAAAGAAAGTGTTGACATTTTGCTATGAATAGTAGTGATTCTTTTCCTTCTTCATCCAGGCATTCAAATTTATATCTCTTTTATGTGTAAAAGGGAAAAATCCCTTTCAAATTCTTTTGTTCATTGTCAGATAAAAGTATTTTTCTTTCCAGACTTGTCTCTCTATAACGTGTAAACAGAAGTCATATGCCGTGTGCTCTAAAAGATTCGGTTTTTTCCCAGTCTATTCTATATTTTTTTGTGAATCTCTTCCTAGGTATAAATACTCGTATAATCTCATGCAGTTAGCCAGAATTTTAATGATATGTGTGAAGAGTGTTAAGCATTCAGTAAAAGTGAAAACCCCATTCAGGTACAAAGACGGATTCCGGGACCACGTTTAACATTCACCCGGTGCAAATTATTACTTTGTTTGTGGCTTGCGAACATGCTATACAGTATCAGAGGGTTGCAAGTTCCCAGACACCGTCTCAAGGTTTTGACAACTACTTCGTCCGTAGTACCGGTGGGTACGCATGTACCAATTACAGTTAACTGTAAAACTGTAACTGTCATGTAAAGATGGTTACTAATTAGATTTTGTGTAGATGATGAAGAGAACAACAGCTTTATAAAATCGAGAAAAAGTTACCTATAGATAGCGGAGCTAAATGGTAATAATCTTGTCATTATTGACTTTAAGTCGGAAAGGTAGTTGCAAGAAGAAAACGATGACAATGTAATTTATATTTGTGTAGTAAATAATGATTCCATAGATCTTTTAGCAGGTAATGTTCTAACATGAAAAGATTGCTGTACAGGAAAGCGAATCATTCATCATGCCGTTTCTAACAGATCATATATTGAACGAATGTTTGTATATCGTACTGATGTTAACAGACGGGGAGTGGAATGATACACAATGTCTCGAAAATGTCTGTGCGAAAGATGAGTTGCATTTATAGGCATCTTGACGACAAATGGGGTTTGGCCTTCAACGTTTTTTTTAATATTTTACTGGACTTAATTCCGTATTTAAAGCAAGAAAATACAAATTGTTTCTCTTACGCTTTGGCTCTCTCTTCGAGTTTGTGTGAATAATATTGAGGACAAGATCTTCCTTATTCTATTTTATAATGTTATATTCAAGGTTTTCTTTTTGGACTACAATATGGAAACGCCCTACCACGGGCCATATTTTCACCAGGATGAAGAAGAACCAAAACTACTCGACAACATTTATTCATATTTTTTATCTTATGAACAAAAAGGAGAAACAGAAGGAGCTGCACAAATAACAACGATAGATGATGAAACAGCTGTTTCTTCAATAGCTGACATTTTCTCTTTGACACATCGGCTAAGTTGCCACTCTTTATACTCAGTAAGATTATAACTCATCTTTCTAATTTTATTCTTGCGAATTCAAGTTCTAAATCAAGGCTTTTTTAACAAGGTTTTTATTTTATTTTTGAGTTTTTTCTTTTCTATTCTTTGTTCTTCCATGATTGCTACATTACTGCTGATTGCTGATTGCATGATTGCTGGCGTTATCACTGCTGTTATGGATTGGGAATTTGTTTTTGAGAATCCTTCTTCTTCATCTTCTTCACCTGCTTCACTAGAAGTATATCGACTATCAAGTGGATCAACATATAATCCATCTAAATCGGTATCACAATACGATTCTGATCCATCTTTCGATTGTTGATCATCTAAATATTCCGACAGTGCTATTAATTTGTTGTTGTTCATAATGAATGATGGATTAATTTTCGTTGACTTTATACGTTTGAAACATGCTAGTTAACATGTTTTATCCGCAAGAAACCGATGCTTATCCACAAGAAATCGATATTCCTACACTGGAGGTTAATGGTTTTCCCAAGAAACCGCTATTTATCCTCAAGAACTGCATGTCTTTTCCAAGTAACCGATGTTTCTCCACTAGAACTTCATGTTTGATTCTAATGAAACCGACTTTCTCCAGAAGAACTGCATGTTTTTTCCTGCAGAGACCATTCCTACAACAGGATTAGTGATTTTTACAAAAAAAACGATATTTCTCCACAAAACCACAGGTGTTTTCCTCACGAAACGGATCTTTTACCACAAGAACGTCATGGTTTCTACTGAAGAAATTTATGTTTCTCCACCAGAACTTTGTCGTGGAAAAACATCCAGTTTGCCCGCCGAAAAGACGCAGCTCTCGCGAAGAGACATCCGTCTTCTTCAAAGAAAAGATGAAGTTCTCGTGGAAAAAGTTACCGTTTCTGCGCAGAAAAGATCAAGTTATCGTGAAGTGACATCCAGCTTCTCCCGAGGAAGGATGAATTTCTCATCGAGACAGATTCAGTTTACCAGAAGGAAAGATGAAGTTCCCGTGAATAAACATCCAGTTTCCCGGGAGAAAAGATGAATTTCTCCTGTCGAAAGATCCAGTTTCCTTTCTCCATCTTTTCTCCGGAAAAGCTGGATGTCTCTTCATGACAACTTCATCTTTGCTACGCAGAAACTGGATGCTTTTCGAAGAGCAATTCATCTTTTCTGCATGAAAACTGTATGTTTCCTCACCAGAAATACATCTTCTCTTTGAAAAAACGGGAGATTTATTCAGCAGAACTTTTTCGTCGGATTCTACACGACTTTCCATGAGAAATTCATTTTTCCTCCGCGGAAACTGGATGTTTCCTTACGGGAAATTCATGCCTTCTCCAAAGAAGTTGGATGTATCTTCACAAGCACTTGGGAAACTAGATGTTTCCTCACGAGAAATTCTGCTCAGAAACTGGATGTTTCTCCACTCGAACTTCATCTTCTCCCCTGGGAATCTACGCGTTGTTCCACGAGAAAAATTTGAATTTCACATGAGGATCGATCCAGTTTCCCAGGAGAAAAGATGAATTTCTCGTGGAAAAACATGGTGTTTCACAGGAGAAGCAAACTCGAATTTCATCTTCTCCCCTGGGAATCTACGTGTTTTTCCACGTCAAATTCATCGTTTATGTTTAGAAAGTGGATGTTTATTCACGCGAAATTCATCTTTACTATGGAGAAATTGCAAGTCTCTTCATGAGAATCTCATATTTTCTCCCGGGAAACTGGATGTCTCTTCACGACAACTTCATCGTTTCTACTGGGAAACTGGATCTATCCTGATAGGAAATTCATTCTTTCATCATCCTGGGGAACTTGAATTTCACGAGAAATTCATTTAGATTGCAGTTCTATTTAAAAACGCCATGTTTTTCCACCAGAAACTTGAGAAAAGAATTTCTCGTGAAGAAACATCCAGTTTCTCCATAAAAAGCATGAATTTCTCGTGGAACAACGCGTAGATTCCCAGTGGAGAAGATTAAGTTCGAGTAAAGAAACATCCACTTTCTGAGGACAAAAGAGGAATTTCTCGTGGAAAAACAAGCAGTTTCTCCACAGAAAAGAGGAATTTCATGTGAGGGCACATCTAGTTTCCCAGGAGAAAGATGAAGTGCTTGTAAAGAGACATCCACTTTCTGAGAAGAAAATATGAAGTTCTCATGAATATAGATTCTGCGGAAAAAGGATAAATTTCATATAAAGAAACATCCAGTTTCCGCGGAGGAAAGATGAATTTCTCATGGAAAGTCATGTAGAATCCGACGGAAAAGTTCTGCTGAATAAACACCCATTTTTTCCGAAGAGACCTTCTCGTGAGGAAACATACAGTTTCTGGGTAGAAAAGAAAGTGTTCATATGAAGTGACAACCAGCTTTCTTCAGGAGAAATTCATCTTTTCTCCAGAGAAACTAGATATTTCTCCACGAGACGTTCATCTTTTCACCGCAAAAACTGGTTGTTTTTCCACGAGAAATTCATCTTTTATATGGAGAAACTGGATGTTACTTAAGGAGAAATTCATCTTTTCTCAAGTTTCTCGTGAAAAAACATGCAGTTTCTAAATAGAACTGCATTGAACTGCAATCTAAATGAATTTCTCGTGAAGAGACATCCAGTTCCTCACGAGAAAAGATGAAGTTCTCGTGGAAAAACATGGTATTTCCCAGGGGAAAAGAACTCGAACTTCATCTTCTTCCCTGGGATTCTGCGTGTTTTTCCACGACAAAAACATGTTTTATGTTTAGAAAGTGGATGTTTTATTCAAAGAGCATTTTGCATTTTGAGTACATTGATCGTTGATGAAAAGTCACTGAGTTACAACTAAGACTAGACAATAGAAACAAAAATGCAAAAGAACGAGCACAACACCAGAAAACAAGAGCATACGCAACATTGTCTATAAACCATTGACACGTCGAACAATTTAATTTTTTTCGTAATTCTTTATACTCTATCACACCTCCATGTTTAAATGTGCACGATTCGACTGACGTCGATAATAATATTTTTTATAATTATCCATCCAAATTTCAGCCGCTCTCTCATGATTTATTTATGGCTTTGATATAAATTTTCGACTTCTCGATGCATACTTTGTCTTCGAGACCCGCGATAAATATGTTCCACGTGCATGGCACCCTAAAATTGAATTTAAAGAGTTAAATTAAATTAAAGAGAAAAATTTTACCATTATAATTACCCACCGCACATTCAAACTTTCAAATATGATTTGTATTGCTCGCCGCTCCAAATTTTGATGTTAGCATGTTACGCTTGTAACTTAAACAACCAAATCTCTTATGATCAATAATCCATCTGCATGGTAAACGAAGAGATTTCATTTCTCTTTTGAAATACTTATTCAAAGAGAATTACCGTTAGACTTTTGTATGGTTCTGTTGGATGTTTCATTAAATCACGTTGTCTCTTCGATAATTTCGTTTCTTTCTATAAAAAGACCCGTTTAAAGGTCCCGGTATATAGTGTACGTCTATAAGCAGGATTATATCTCAATGTATTCCATTAAAAAACAAGAGGATCAGAAAGAAATTAAGCTACTAAGTAAAAGTTTCTTGTTCACAATCTATAACCTACATTAGTGTTTAATTGAATTATCAAACTATTTTATCTTTGAGATATTCTGATATATTTGTCCAGATCATTCCATTTCTTGATATTTTCTCTTAGTAATTTATTAAAAACAGAATGAAACGTTCGGACTAACGTTGACCATCCTCCATCCTAAAATATCAAGACAATACTTGCTGTCCGTAGATTTCTCACACTTGGGTAATTCTAGTATTTACATTCATGTCTTGTATCACGTGTACGACGATCCAATGAAATTCGACCACTAGCAACCGTTTTTTTTTATTTCTTTTGGATTTTTCGGATCTAAACCACACAAATCACCATTATATAATTCATTCAACCGTTTTCTCGTCGTATGTGCAATGACTGAACGACCAATAATGTTTTCTAAACTTTCTTCTGCTTTTAAACCATTTTTTGAATAACCAATTAAATCTGGAAATTCTTCAGTTGTTCCAAAATTACTATCAAGCATCGATTTGGATTGTATTACCTACAGAGAACAGCGACAAATTGCTGAATGATATTTCATCGAAGTACTCTTTATCAAAAGGAGATCTCTGGCAACAAACTTATGGACTAGTAGTCAGTGTATGCAATGATAGATAACAAAGTACATAATGTAACTGTGATGTTGAAAATACACTTTGTTTTATACTTTGCTGAAAAAACAAAGTATACGCTGTATAGTGTGGAGAGAAAAAAAGTGCTTTGCTTTGTTCTGCGCTGGATTGAATCAGAGGTGAACAATGTATAAGGGTGCACTGACACGCATCCGGAAAATTTCTGTCTTACAGTAGTCTAGCCAAGGAAGCCAAACCCCATCAAACGACGGAAGCTCTTGAGATTCCCAACTCCATTTTCAATGTTTTATATGCTGGTCGATACAGCATTGTGAGCTAGTAAAAACCTCTAAAAGGATTTTTCCCCATGATGCTTCTTTTAAAAGGTATCGAATCTTTTCAGTTTTTCTACCCTATAGTGGCTGAAAATAGTAGCAGTTCTATAACTGAGTTAGCAACAGTGATTAGAGGCTGAATTTTTTTGCTGTAACCATGGTTAATCTCTACTATTTTCACAAAAAGTTTCAACATTCTGTTCCTAAATTGTGTCTTAACATTGTTGTGTTTTCGTTTTATTGCGTTATTAGGATAACGGTCAACTAACCCGCCGATATAAGAGTAATTCGTCGGAAAGAATTTCGTGTCGGACACATTAAAAATAGTTCGTGTCATCGAGAAGAATAAAAATATCATTCTATAATATAAACTTAATTGATCGCTATATGTCATCTTTTGTTGGATATAGAATCATGTTTTTTTGTTCAGCACTAAATTTGATCTTAGTTGAAAAAAGCCCTGCATTTTGCATAGAACTGAAAAATTTTATAAACTAGCAAATAATAGGAGTAGAATGCTGAAACTTTTTGTGAAGATAGTTGACATTAACCATGGTTACAGCAAAAAAATTCGGCCTCTAATCACTTATGCTAACCCACCCATTGCCAAATTTTCTATATAGCTTGTCTCATCAAAACGCAAAAATAAAAAAACGCGTTTTTTTTTAGGGTAGAAAAACTGAAAAAATTCGATAACTTTTGAAAGAAACACTATGGGAGAAAATCCTTTTAGGATTTTTACTGGCTCACAATGCTCTATCGATCAGCATATAAATCACTGAAAACGGAGTTGGAAATCTCGGGAACTTTCCTTGTTAGTGGAAATTCATCTCGAAAAAATTGCGGCGCAAAAACTATTTTTCTCTTGGTGATGGCTGAGAATTAATTAGTAAAAGCGCAGAAAAAAAGTGTTTTTTACTTTACCTAAATAATCTTGGACACCGACTGGTGGACATGGGCGAGTCCGAGTTCGGATTGGAAGATTGTTTGGTGGACTCGGACTCGGACTGGAGATTTTTTTGAACTCGGACTCGGACTTGAGTTTTTGTATTTCGACTCATTTAATTCTGGACACCCGATATACTGCATACATAGGTATGCACCAGTTAAAAACTTGTGTTCGGGCATCCGGGAGAATTGCTATACATCAGTTACCAAGATTCGCTCATAGCTGCGGAACGTTCATTTTGTAGACAAATGTTTGCTCTACAAAATGCATTTGTTAAAAAAGTTCCAAAATCATTTCTAAGGAAACTTAGAGCATTTTAAAATGTACCAATTCATGAAAACAAAACTGTTCGAACAGTTTTTTTTCCGTAATTTCATGTATTTTTTTGAGTGCTCTAAGTTTCCTTAGAAATGATTTTGGAA
>CAJNOQ010009123.1:0-10554 GCA_905250885.1 Didymodactylos carnosus | reverse complement strand
ACACTACTAGGAACATTAGAGAGGGGGAATAAAGAAGAAGGAGAAGAATATTCAGCTCTCATATAATTAAAATTTATCATTTTCTTACAAATTAAAAATTAAAATTCTTGATATCCTGATCGGGATAGGTGTCCACACTGTATATATATTACTACGGATCCGAGTCTGACATATCTTCAAATTCTGTATCAAGATCTTGAAAAGATTTGAGAACTTTTCTGAACTCATTAATGTAATTACTAATTAGGAAAATTAGTTCCATACTAGGACAAGGTAGATGAGAGAACGGTAACTACAGGAATTTCACACATATTGATATTCTTTGCAGAGATGCCAGAATACCAGTACGTAGTGTATTCTTAAAAAGTAAGTTCAGCAAACCCAGCACATTTTACAGAAATTTATATATTTGCGTATTCTGGTGTATTCTCGTGTATTCTCCATGCGGTGCCATACATATACCGTACACCGCCTAAGATTAGAAATTCTTTCAGCTGAAAAATGAAAAATAAAGGTGGGAACAATTTTTGGACTCACTGTGGGATTAAGCGGCGAAGTATTTAATACACAAAAACCGTTGCCAGGTTTTTATTAACACATGTTGTAGAGCGTTTCAAGGCGCATCGAATGTTGCATGAATGATTAGAGATCCTCTTTAGTTTTATAGAAAAAGTGGTCAAGAGTCCCTTGGCATAGCCACGATCTATGAAAAACTCTAGTATTAAATTCATAAAACCTACTGCCAGTCCTATTAACAGGTGTTATAGAGCTTTTCAAGAGCTATTTTTCTATACTAAAGACTAGTTGGATCCTCTCTTATTTATGGGAGTAAAATGGTTAAAACATCAGTTGTGCTGACTTGTAGGTGTCATTGGGCTCGTATTTGACCTATAAAGGATTGAGCCAATGATATATGAGGTTTGTTTAATCAGGATATTGTAGAGTTTTTCCAGAAGCTATTTATCAAGCCATATCAAGCTTTCTCATAACTTCATATTAGACTTTGGAGAAAATCGTTTATGTTAAGCACCCATATGTTTTATGTACCTCCTGAGAAAAATTAATTTAAAAAGTCTCCATAGCGTTATAATGGTGCATATGTACTTCAAAATGTGTAAAATCGTTTTCTCCGCAAAATGTGATCAGAACTAAGTCGAAAAGCAGTGGAAAAACGGGCCCCCTCCTTTAAAAAGCGTTTTCTAGGGGAGCTTCGGAAAAGCAATAATAGAAATATTTTCGTATTCTCTAAGTCTCTTCCGATATGCAAAGGACGGGGGCGATTATTTGATGGAATCGGTCCCTGCTTGAATTCCATCGAAACACACATGGTTAGATGCAGAATGAACAGGAGAACATTTCTAGCCACTAGACAGACCTTGGAGTTGCTCTAAGAAACAATTAGGTCGAATTTACTGTAACAAAAGTCTGCTCTTCTTTGTTCAACGGTGACGATCCTGTGGTCCACACTTGTTCACTAACCACGACGATACATATACCATTCTATAGAGAATTTCTCGCACTACAATTTCATATATATAAAGTAGTGAAAAAAGTGTAATAGGGCACCTTGAAATGAGAGATATTGTTATGAGCTGTTTATTTGAAAGAGAAAACATTTGAATGTTTTTCCTTTTACTTCTATCATTGAAAGAGAGAGAAGCACGATCGATATGTTGTGGTCGCGAATAAAGAATCTGATACGAAAAATGAGGCAGGCAATAATATATGAAAGTTCAGGCACACGCATAGGAAAAAGAAGTTTGTTTAGGTAGAAACGAAATCAAATGACAAAGAGAGAGAGAAACAAAAGCGCTTTAGAACAAAAGAACACGTTATTCCCCTTCTATAAATATTTTTGTTGTAGAAATATAGTTTATGACTGCACGATGTGTGAGATACGTTTAACAAAAGAAGATTAAGACTGAGGGTAGGAGTGTTTTTTATTATTAGGATTTCTTTTGTAAGAATTGTTCTTTGAGCGTAGTATAACACACACTGTTATCCAGTGGATGATACTGAACTGTTGCTGTCTTTCCGCACGTATTAAAGTATTTATTGAACGATGAAGTATTGATTTTTTATTTCTGCACAAAACAAAAGGATATTTAATTGATACTAGAAGAAGTTCGAGAAAACTAACGTGACCTAAACAAATGTAAGAAAAAGTAGGCGTAGAGTTTACTATAATTGATCACATGCCTACTTGTTCAGGCTAGTCTATATCTTGTCTGATTGTCCTCATCATCGTCTTCAAAACCAGTTATTTGCATGCTATCAGACGCATGTAACAAATGTGAGCCAGATGGTTGTACTCGTTGGTGAGATTGCCATCCTTTGAATCCAAGAAACCATATAGCTGATGCATCATGTGAACAACAACCAACAACTCTACTACCGATTGGACCTAGAGAGAAAATGTTAAAGTAAATCAGGAGTGAAGCACGAATTTGTAGTCATGAGTAACGTTCACTGACAGTACCAACCAACAACTTTTGATTTAGTAAACCGAATAGTTGGATAGTATGTTTTTCGTTTGGAATGCGCAGATTTTGGTATAACACGACACAGATCGGGTTTCGTTTTGCATACTTGTATGGCATACTTAATTGACAGATTAGTGAGATCTGTTGATGAAGCATATTCCTTGGCATAGCTGCGAGCACGTTTGAGTTGGAATATTCCTATACGAATGATTGATTAAACGCTTAGTTAGACGAAAGGGGAAATGTGATTATTATTTACCGAACGTCAGCTTTCGTGTTTGATTTTCGGCCAAAATTAGAAATTCAAGAAATTCAGTTGCATTGAGAGTTGTCCAGTTTGAGAATAATAAATTACTCTCGTTAAGCAGCTGAAAAGGACCAAACTTTATATTAGAATCCGCTGAAAGATATTTTTATAGTCTGTTATCTGTGGCGAAGGAAGCTTATTTTTCAAAGTGTTCGTTGCACATCTCACTTCTCAGGTAGCATATTGCTTAGCATTACCAGTTGAACAAGATTTGGCTTGTTTACTAATTCAAGCATTTCTTTTGATGACTCAATATCCTCAGGTTTTGATTTTAATACTTCCGATTTGTGACAATTAATTAATGCACAAGCTATAGAAAGATAATTCTTTAGATCTTTAATTGACGAGCTCTGAAATGTTTGTGAAAATAATTTGAATTGTTTTAACTGGGCATTAACCATTTCTACGACCGATCTGATTTTGGTAATTAAACGCGATTTATTGGCTTCGATAGTTGTGAACTGCTTCTGCTTTCTTAGAAATGGAGGCATAGCAACATGTAATCCCAATGCATGCATTACACCAACACAATCTCGGGAACCACGGTCTACCACGAACATATCATCCTATGTAAAATGTAAATGGCAGAAAACATCAATGATACATATCTTTAAATAAATCATTTCCTTTTACTTCGAAAATCCAGTCTAATATTTTTTCGGTATTGTTCATTAAAATATCTTTCATCATAGATGCATCATTATTACTAAAATCCGATAAATATGGTCCAATACAAGAAACAATGTAGCCTGAAGTTGTAACAATCATCATTGGTTTTAATAAGCTTCGATGTTTATGCAGATTGAATATTCTTCGTTGATATTCATTGTTTCGTGACTTCTAATAATACGTAAAGAAAAATAATAGTCAATAGTGAACTATTCAGATTGTTCTCAAAATTGCGCAGGATCAGGATCAGATATCGTGCTAGCTTATATCGAAGAACAAGAATTCATGAGTAGATTACCTTACTTGAATGTAAATATATGTTTCATCTGCCACCAAATTTGCGGTGTCAGGATCACCATTAGCCATTAATTGACGTGCGAATGCAGTTGTATGATGTTCTACAACATTGTCGCGACTTATATGCCCTAAACCCAAATAATAGGGTACGAAGTTGATGACTAACTCACTTCGAGCGCTGGCAATCGCTGATGACACCGATCGTTTACTTGGTAGCTGGAAAACCGACGCTAAAACTCGGTTTGAGATACCTAGCCGCATTTTGGCAAGAAGGCAAGCCACAGCAGTACGTGAAAGATACGAGGAATTGCGTAAATTCAATGTTGATAACATGGTCATCAAATGATCAAATTATTCTCTACTTAAGCCAGTCAAATTGTAATGATCTTCATTCGTTAAGTTCACTATGTCGTCAAAATTAAATCGTTTTTCATTATTCATCATTATTGTGGCATTTGCGAACAATCCGATAATATCACTGCAGGATAAGTTAATCCTCTAGACAGAATGAGGACGAAGTCTATCAATAGCTTCACGTGTTAAACGATGATTTATCATATGCTGCGGACAACAACGTGTACCGCTTGGTACAAAGACATTTTGAAAAACGAGTATAGTCGTATAATAATTATAATAAACGTAGTATAACAATCAAATGGATAGTCTTAGAAATAGAAGGTTATCAGCTTTTAGGAAATCTCGCATGAAAATAATAGGTCTCTTACTGATGCGAAGATATAGTACAGTTCACTGGGATTTCACAAACATTATTGGTTTGAACGGACTGTTGATGATAGGGCTGAACAGATGTACTCATTTCAAACTCGGTTGATCCATTCGAAGAATCGTTATCTAGTTCCATTATTTCTGTCTAAACAGAAAAAAACAAACAGAACCCCAAAACTGCTTGAAGAAAAATAACCATCAAGACGTACTTGTTCATCATTATGAGCTTCAACTGCATTTAGTCCTTCACACATTTATTTTATAATTTGATCGAACTCAGGATTATTACGTTTCCAGACATAATATGAAATACGGCAGCGGTTACAAATCCGAGAACTCCGTTCAAGCGTTTTCAACATTCGAATCGAAATAAGCAGACACATTGGTAGAGAGCGCAGAGGACGAACGGCAGTAGCGCGACGGAAAGATTTACCACAGGGGCAAACAGTAGACATTTTCGAGATAACTGCTTGCATACTTTGAAACTTATTACTACTATACACTCCAACTTGTCGACCATTTCGAAAGAAAAAGACTTTCCTTTCGTTCTAATTTATACAGCACATTTTGCGTTCAGTTGGGTCCAAAACATTTTACGTTGTCTTTTCTTTAATTAAAACGCTTGTTATATATACGAAATTATAGCGCCGACTAAATTTTGAGATGAAATAATAGCTATATGTCGAGCCATATACCAATTTTAATCTCAACCTTCAAGCGAGTCTCAGGTCTATGACTCATTCTGATTGCATCATGTTCCCGAAGAGAAAACCGGGTAAAACATGCTGAAATCTCTGCGCTGCATAAAGTATTTCTAATGTCAAGGTGCTCTAGGACACTTTTTTCACTACTTTATATATATGAAATTGTAGTGCGAGAAATTCTCTATAGAATGGTATATGTATCGTCGTGGTTAGTGAACAAGTGTGGACCACAGGATCGTCACCGTTGAACAAAGAAGAGCAGACTTTTGTTACAGTAAATTCGACCTAATTGTTTCTTAGAGCAACTCCAAGGTCTGCCTAGTGGCTAGAAATGTTCTCCTGTTCATTCTGCATCTAACCATGTGTGTTTCGATGGAATTCAAGCAGGGACCGATTCCATCAAATAATCGTCCCCGTTCTTTTGCTTTGTTCGTTCCGTTTCACGATCTTAAACCTGTTGGAGAAGAATAAGAAGTACGTACACCATTGAGAAAACTACAGCGTTTCATATTGTATATTCTGCACAACAGAAAAACATACTGTGCAAAAGCCAAATGCTTGGTTTGGTAGAGTATTGGATTCTCTATCCAATGAGCTTCGTTCAAAATTATCATACAATTATTAGTATCAGAAAAAATGCGATACAAAGTGTCACTGGGGAACTGGTTAAGAGCAGGTGTTCGATTATTAAAAATAAACGTAACTGCTGCTATATAAAAGCGATGGTCTACACTTCTCCGGTTTGCCTATTTTTTTGAGAATAGAAGATGTAATTCGCACCTACCATGATCAGAAGAGAAAACCACAAAGTCTTGATAGTAGAAGAAGTCCATTTGAAAGTGATCTAACTACTCAAGAATAGACAATAGGGTAGCGCTATTGCCACTCTCTGAGAGTGTTAAAAGGGGTTGTCGTATTTTACCTTATGAGTGTAAGTTCCGGTACGCTTTATGAATTTCTTTGCGTTGAAGTTCTAAGAATGTTTTCCCTAAGGCACAACTGATTGTGAGACTATCGCTGAAAAAGTGTAATATGTTGGTGTGTGTAGAAATTTACACAAGCGGTCTTTAGAAGGTATAGAAAATTGTTGATAATAAGTTTTTGCAAAAGTAAGTTATATTCATCTATGTATGGCTTCGTTTTTCATATGTGGCTTAAAGATATTCTACACAATTATGATTTCTGCAAGAAGTATAGAGCATACGCAAGTTTTTATTTTTTGACTAGAATAGTCACAACTATTGATCAAAAACAAATAAAAAGAAAAAGAAAAAGATCAAAACTACCATTCTAATGTGAAAATAAAGTTTAATTTGCTTTAAGAAAACCAGCTGCGGTTGTTTTTACTAGAATGAAATCAAAATAAAAAGAGACCTTGCCCAGTCAGACGTTGCGTAGCTTTTGTCAATCAATTTAAATGAGGACCAATTTAAAATGAAAGCGGAAAAATAAGGTGCTATCTTCATTAAAGAGAATCTAAAACATTTGGGTTTTTCAGTTAAAAACACTCTAAACACAAAAAGTTTCAGCGACGAAAGAAAATAAACAAACTGTGTGAAGCTGTTCTTTGTGTGCGGAACAAATAATTCTCCTGCGGTTCATAGTTAAACAAGTTTAGATGATTAAGAATAGCGTCCAGCAACTAGAACTTTAGAGAATGAATATATGAAACATCTATTGATAGCAGATAGTTAAAACCTTACTTCTGTGCGGACGGACTCCACGCGCGAACTCTAATGTTAAGAAATTCATAAAGCCCGCCAGAACTTACACCCAAAACTAAAAATACGACGACTCTTGTTGACACTCTCAGAAAGTGGCAATAGCCATTCCGTAAATAATATCAGTACTAACATAAACTTTGAATTAATCAAACCAGAGCTGGGCAACTCAGCTTAAAAAGGGAATTAATTCGATTCGATTCAGTGTTGAAAATCGAATTAGAAAATGTGCTTTTTATGCTTCCCATATATAATGTCATTGCACAAAAAATTCATCTTCAAGGATATCTCCAAAGCGAAGACCTCATCGGAAAAAGCTATCTGTTTTTTTTGGTAAAAGATAGAATGTTCATTCTTGCACCATTCAAGCGGTCTTTATTCGAACTACAAAAGTATAGCTCGTTGAGGGCTGTCAAATTATCCTTATACGGTATAACCAAGAAAGTGTTAGAATTTCAGAATTTCAGAATTTCAAACTCATCCTTATACTGTGTGCGGTAGTCACTCTTATAGAAAATGTTAGAATTTCAGAATTTCAGAATTTCAAACTCATCCTTATACAGTGTGCGATAGTCAATCTTATAGAAAATGTTAGAATTTCAGAATTTCAAACTCATCCTTATACAGTGTGCGATAGTCACTCTTATAGAAAATGTTAGAATTTCAGAATTTCAAACTCATCCTTATACAGAGTGCCCTAGTCACTCTTATAGAAAATGTTAGAATTTCAGAATTTCAAACTCATCCTTATACAGAGTGCCCTAGTCACTCTTATAGAAAATGTTAGAATTTCAGAATTTCAGAATTTCAAAGTCACCCTTATACTGTGTGGGATAGTCACTCTTATACGAAATGTCTGAATTTCAAAAGGTTCAGTACTTGAACTTAAGGTGTAAGGAGGTATGCTGGGCCCGCAAGAAAAACAGTGACGTAGTTTGCGGTTCTGCAAAACCTGCGCAAACGCCCGGTACCTGCTGAGCACTTCTGCGTAATAAGCACGGGAAAACCACTCACCCTCACCCTCACCCTCACCCCCCAAGCTGCCTCCTCCTTCGGTGCATCATCTATAACTCTTTGGGTCTTAGTTTCGAGCAGTTAGTCAGAATTAGTTAGAATAAAATCGTGGAGACATTTGCTTTTCCAACACCATTTCGTATAAGAATGACTATCGCACACGCTATCCGGATAACCCGATGATAATGCTATGTGGCTATCGCACAATGTATAAGGATAAGTTTGAAATTCTGAAATTCTAACATTTTCTATAAGAGTGACTAGCGCACACTGTATAAGGATGAGTTTGAAATTCTGAAATTCTGAAATTCCAACATTTTCTATAAGAGTGACTATCGCACACTGTATAAGAATGAGTTTGAAATTCTGAAATTCTGAAATTCTAACATTTTCTATAAGAGTGACTAGCGCACACTGTATCAGGATGAGTTTGAAATTCTGAAATTCTGAAATTCTAACATTTTCTATAAGAGTGACTATCGCACTCTGTATAAGGATGAGTTTGAAATTCTGAAATTCTGAAATTCTAACATTTTCTATAAGAGTGACTATCGCACACTGTATAAGGATGAGTTTGAAATTCTGAAATTCTGAAATTCCAACATTTTCTATAAGAGTGACTATCGCACTCTGTATAAGGGTGAGTTTGAAATTCTGAAATTCTGAAATTCTAACATTTTCTATAAGAGTGACTAGCGCACACTGTATAAGGATGAGTTTGAAATTCTGAAATTCTAACATTTTCTATAAGAGTGACTACCGCACTCTGTATAAGGGTGAGTTTGAAATTCTGAAATTCCAACATTTTCTATAAGAGTGACTATCCCACACAGTATAAGAATGAGTTTGAAATTCTGAAATTCTGAGGTTTCTCGTACGGTTGATAGTTATACTGTATAATGATAATCTGACAGCTCTGCCATAATTGACGATTTTCTCCGTTACGGAAATAATTCTTTTTAAAGAAACACTTGTCTGTGAAAATATTTCAAATTAGCAATTTTACTCAGAATTGAATGAGCTACGTTTTGAAAAAAATCGGACTCTCCAGCTCATAATCTGAAATTTTTATTTAAACTTTAAAAATTTTAACCTTTTTTAAAACTGTACTCTCTGCGTTCACAAGCTAGCTGGATGATTTCCCAGGACATAGTTGGGTAGAGCTCCAGAGACTGAACATATCTGGACAGTTGATGCGTTCCAGACGTTGGATAAAGATGGTTTTCTAACTGTCTGTGTAAAATACTTGATTGCTACTAGCAGACTTGACAAATAAAAGTAGATACAAATCGATATATATATATATAAATATATTTATATCAATATATGCAAAAAATTGAAGATCACAGATGCAAGGTTAACCATATCATATTTGTTTAAGTTTTGTCCTATCAAGAGAAACGGTTTTTGAAAAGTGAAGTCGACATTTTCATAGAGCACAAAAACTGTCTATCGAATGAGTATAGAGCTAACTCTATGAATGAGAATGAATTGTCGCAAAAGCAAAAAACGAAGGTGGTCATTCTATTCTGCACCACCATTTACAATTGGAAATAGAAGGCTTATGAATGGCGCAACAGCATATACACATCTATGTATATCATATGTTCTTATACTTGACATTTATTGTTCAACAGCTAATGGTGCATTGTATTAATTAGTTTTGAGAGCCTCCCCCTCAGAAATGGTGATTTTCGGTCAAAAAATCGATTTTGAGATACGCATATAGAAAGATAGGCTGAAGTGTCGACTTTCAGAATCTGTATCGCTTTTGGTTACAAAAGTGGTTTTTCGCCGATTTTGAGCCGGTTTTCTACGAGCCTCGAAAAACCGGGTCTTCAAATAATAGTCTTTTCCTGAATACTTATGCAATTAAAATTGCACTACACCCGAGATCAAGGTTCAAAAAGGACCCTGAAGTTTTACCAATTTTTTTTAATGAATTTCAAGTTAGAGAGTTCGAGTTTGTTCTATTTTAAACCAAACACCTAACTACATGGTCTGACAGGCGTCGATTTTTCAATTAATCCTTTACTGATTTTTCAGGCAACCAACAACCTCCAAAACCCCAAAAAGCCTTCCAGATTTTCAAAAAATCCTCAATTTGACAAAAAGCTAAGACCTAATTTAAAAATCGGCGCCTGTCAGTCCATGTAGTTTCTTTTCCACTTCTAAACAACAAAAGAATAAACTCTCTACGACAAACCACTATGCAAAATCTTGGGACGCACTTCAGGTATAACTTCCATGTAGAGAAAACGATGTATTAAACGCTGTTTAAAATGCTCAGGTTTAGGACTTCTTGGAAAATGCTGGTAACTTTTTGATGCAAGGTCATACAGAGGTCTATTTTGATCAGAAACGTTTGCTCTACAAATCAGCGTTCAAAAACATTTTAATTGCATAAGTATTCAGGAAAAGACTATTATTTGAAGACCCGGTTTTTCGAGGCTCGTAGAAAACTGGCTCAAAATCGGCGAAAAACCACTTTTGTAACCAAAAGCGATACAGATTCTGAAAGTCGACACTTCAGCCTATCTTTCTATATGCGTATCTCAAAATCGATTTTTTGACCGAAAATCACCATTTCTGAGGGGGGGGGCTCTCAAAACTAATTAATACAATGCACCATA
>CAJNOQ010009122.1:0-10554 GCA_905250885.1 Didymodactylos carnosus | reverse complement strand
ACAGTTTTTGGACGGTTAACTGTAACTGTTATAACTGTTATAACTGTAAAACTATAACTATCATAATTGTTCCGAAGATAGTTCAGAATGAGTTATCGTTGTATTATTAGCATAGGTTTCAGAGTAAAACAAAAAAAGGACATATATTTAGCTTATGTGCGCAGCACATGTTCTTAGATTGCCCAATAAAACAATAGATGTGGTTTTATCGACTGAAATAATTATCTTCAAAGTAACTAACCTCTGCCAATTCTATAGAAAAGCTAAATATATGTCCTTTTTTTGTCTTATTCTGAAACCTATGCTAATAGTACAACGATAACTCATTCTGAACTATCTTCGGAACAATTATGATAGTTATAGTTTTACAGTTATGACAGTTATAACAGTTACAGTTAACCGTTCAAAAACTGTAACTGGTGCATGCCTATTTACAGTAGTGCTTTCAATCTAGTTACATTATGGGAGGTTGTCTACTCTCGTAACCAAATGATACTGAAGTCCCACAAATCCACGAAATACTCATCCGCACTTCCAAAATACCGACTGGTACGGACCAGACAATATTGCACCATACTCCGCCATGCTTATGAATTCTGAAATTTTTTTAACATCTACAGTAACTATCGTAAGAAATATTGGGTTGCGCCTCACTCTCATCAACCATCGCCCCCCCCCCCTACACACACTACAGTATATGTAAATGCATATATGTACTACATACATTGCAGTATATGTATATGTATATATGTACTACATATACGCAGACTGCACAAACATCTTCTACTGTTATCAAACCATACACAACAGTTTTTCTTTTCACACACAGTCTACTATACGATAGGCAGGCAGGTATGCACGAAACAGCCTCGAATACGATTTCTTTTTATCTTTCCTTCCACTGCACAACACACATACTGTACAATTAAAAGACTTTTTCCCTTCCGCTTTCTCCGTCTTCATGCCACGATAGACAGTGCAACTATCGACAGCGTCAGAAATTTCAGAAATCCATACCGACTATGCACTTCAATATCATACTATACATATCCTAAATAACTCTGAACTTTGCAGCCTCTTCGATTTAGCTAAATAGTGATAAGTCTTTTAAAATCAAAAGGCAAAAAAAAAAGCAAAAACAATATATTTGCATATTATAGCGTACACAGCTGCTGTTACTATATAAAAGGTGACCTTCTGTTCTGAATTTTCGGCATTTTTTGGACGGAAAACTGGCCAAATACCCTGAACATAGTTGAAAAAACACCAGCGATTTCCTTTGAGACTTTTAGTTGCATAATGTATCTTTCTAAGTCATCCACACAACTGTGCTGCGTGTGGATGGCTTAGACACAAGGATCACTATATTAAGTATTCTCCCAGTGTTAGGAGTGTTGCCAATGAATTCGTGACGCGCCAAGGTTACGACATCTCAGGAAGTACCTGATGAAACTCTTAAACAAAAACAGCGTGAATCTAACATAAATAATAGATCCTCTGCGCTAAACATCGTCCTGCTGTACTCTTTGCTTGAATTCCTGCTTTCCTACATGCTCTAAATTTGTGAATTCCTGAATTCCTGCTTTCCTTAAATTTGTGAATTCCTGAATTCCTGCTTTCCTGAATTCCTGAATTCCTGCTGCCCTTAAATTTGTGAATTCCTGAATTCCTGCTGTTCTAAAATTTGTGAATTCCTGAATTCCTGCTTTCCTTAAATTTGTGAATTCCTGAATTCCTGAATTCCTGCTTATTTGATTTCATAGTTTGTGCAATACCTGAATTGCTTTCTTGCAGGAATTTGTGTGACGGCGAGCAAAAGTGAACTCTCTATGTGCATTCAATAGAATTCCTGGTTTTCTGATATCCTATGTAAAAAGCACGTCACGGTTAAAAATGACTTTCCGGGAAAGGGAAAGTTTGCATGACACCTATAGTTCAAAGTGAAATTTTACTTTGGCCTAGACCAATATTACATTGGACTGAATTTCACTTTGGACGATATATACCTATGCATACAAAACGACTGTACACCTTAGTACAGTGACAAAGAAGAAAAAGAAAGCAACTTGTACTTACATGACTTTATTGGGATTCGAACGTGGGTACCTACTATCCGTTTCAAAGTACAAGGCACCAGTGATTTATCTAGTGTGTAGGCCGGGTAGGCGGCGCCCACCCGAATTTTCGCTTCGCCCTCCCGAAAATCAATAGGTGATTTCGTTTAAGGAACAGTTTTTTTAGCCAACAGCCCCTCCAACAATTTCAACCGCCCACCCAAAAAACAAAACCTAGATAAAACACTGCAAGGCACCCTGCCCTTTTTTGAATAACTCGCGATAGAAAAGAAATAGAGACATGCGGTTTTTACCACTGTTTAGCTGACACTTGCAGAAATTAGAAAAAGGGGTTTTTTCCGAGCAGTCCTCCAGTTGCAGGCGGTGTACCAAATCAATCTTTCAAAGAGTACCTCCGTACGCCACATATGCACTTCAAAACACAAAAAAATGATTTTTTTCTTTCCACCCTTTGTTTCACTCTTGCATCAACAATCTATATATATATCTGCAACAAAAAATCACTTTTTTATGTTTTGAAGTGCATGTGTGGCGAGGAAATGCGTAATACTTGAATGGCACCTCTGGAATCGGGTTTAGAATGATTTCGATCTTTTTTAAAGCATTGCCACGAGATTCAGCGTGGTCGAAAACCTATAATTCAAGTCTTTTGTGAGCTTGAAAAAGTTAAAAAAACTGAATCTTGGCAGCCTCAAGAAAGTCCGCACCCTGTCCGGACCGTTAGAGATGAAACTCTCGTGCATGGAGGTATTTGTAGACTAATGTATGGGTGTTCGAATCTCCCAGCCCGCATTAAAAAGCACGTTTTTTGTCGTTCCGTACGGAGGTACTCTTTGAAAGATTGATGTGGTACACCACCTGCAACTGGTGGACTGTTCGGAAAACCCCCCTTTTTCTAATTTCTGCAAGTGTCAGCTAAACAGTGGTGAAAACCACACGTCTCTATCTCTTTTCTATCGCGAGTTATTCAAAAAACGGCAGGGTGCCTTATATTTTGAAATAGAGAGTAGAATTAAGAAGCAAACACATAACTATCTAAGCCAAGAGACGATCGAAACATATACAGTAACAATGCCATGTGTTTCGATGATGTCAGTCAGACAAAACACATAGTGTGTTTGCTTCTTTATTTTATGACTTCTAAGTTTCATTTACAAAGTAAATAAATCCTTTCGCTCAAAATAAAGTATTCCTACAGACACTCATCTCCTTTCTCATACCTAACTATGTGTTTGAGAGGAATTAAATAATCTGTCTGTCAGGTCAATATTCGCGTTCTTCCTTCTGTGTAAAGATGAATTCTGATGCTGAGTTGCATTCTATTAAGAAAAAAAGTCGCCAGACGTAAGTGACTTTTTGAGATAGGATGTTTTTCCTCGTTAGGTTGCTACAGTTCACCGACTTTTTATTGTGACAAAGCAAACATGAATGCAAATGGACAGTGATTTTTGTGTAGACAACACTATTATAAGGCGAATGCTATACTGTGTCCGAACTTCAAAGAAAAATACGTATTTCTTGATAAAAAACGCGTTTTAGCGAATTAAAAAAACGCGTTGAAACGGGTTTTTCCACGCGCGTTTTCGATCAGGAAAACGTGTTTTCATAACCAAAAACGTGGGAAGTAAGTAAAAACTCATTGAGCATATTATAACATACTCAACTAGGCTTCTCATCGACATATAATAGTCGGTTCCAAATAATGTTGATTTTTAACAACAGGTAAAAATTAGAAGAGAAATGTGCTCGTATGTGACGTTTTGTCATCATTAAAATTTCAGTTATATCGCAAAATCAAGTACATATTTAAAGTCAGTGTTTTAACAAGGAAACAAAAACAAAACTCTTCCTTCTAAGGATATTGGCAGGTTTTAGCGAACAATATCAGTAAAATCGGTGTGGCTAAAATTCTGATTCGTTTGATTCTTATGAATGGATCGATGTTGTATTGTTTTTTCTTTTAATTATCTGATTGAAATCGATCTTGGATAGGTTTTTACCTTGTTCATCTTTTTCGTGTTGTGTGTTCTTGGTTTTTATTGTTAGTTGTTGAAGATTGCAGTTTGTTAAGAAAATGATAATAATAATTGTAAATACGGTGACCCAAATTTAGTATTTGATTCTTGAGTGGAATAAATATTGACACTCAAAATAAAGGAGTCTGGATGCTGCATGTGCCCAACTCTGACTTTCCAACGGTCCTTTCGGAAAAAAGAGGAACGTTAAAAAGTTTTTAAGAGGAGCGTTGGGTAAACAAGAGAAAAGAAGAGCCATTTCTTTGACCGAAAAACGGTACTGACAATGTTAAGTACACGTCATAGTGGCTTAAGACTCTTAAAAGAAAATATTTCATCCTACTTAAGGTATTTTTTTTTCGTGTTTCACGAGTAAAAACTAAAAAAAACACAGGAAAAAGGAGTTATACCAGAAATATATATTTCCTCCAGAAAAATTTAAAATAAATCGGCTCATGTTTCGGTAAAATGTAGGGAAAATTACATTTTTAGACACAGTTTCAAACGTACGACGCGAGACACTTTTTTTGTTTTTAACTTTTTTTCCATGGATTTGTCTTCATGAATGGTTATGCATTTGATTCATCTGTGTAATAGCCTGACACAGTATAGTTCGAGAGAGCTTTATTACGTAAGTTTTTCAGATTAGACATTTCATTTGAGTAAACTTATTTTGAATTGCAATAGCAGCTGCGTAAATTCTCAACAAAAAAGACATACTTTCTCTTCTACTTATTCAAATATATGTTTAAGCGAATTCTATTCCAAATAGGCGTAGTAAGACCACTCGGTTAACATGACATTATTATTAGCATTGGTAATTTTGCAATTTCTTTTTGGAATACAATGTTCGAAAATTCCATCCAATCTACTGGAGCAGTACTGCGAATTGAAGGTGCCTTGCAATTCTAATAGTGGTATTAACTACGATTTTGAAAATAAATTCAACAACTTAGCATCGAATGTGCAAAAACTTGATACAAGAATGAATGAAATGGTTGACAGAGCATCGTTTAACATGTTGGTGGAACTAGTCAATAACAAACTAAACAATATGCCCTCAATCTGTAGAAAATCTTTCGAATAGAACGTACTGTACAGAAAATGAGGCAAATGTGCCTAGAAAAGTTATAGGTATTTAATGAACAATTTCTTGGGAACCGTTTCATCTGACAAATTTGTTGATTATCATAAAACTGACATACAAATTCAAGCCAATACAAGTACTTGTAATTTCAAGAAAACACCTTTATATTTCACCAGTTTGCAGGGAAATAATATTGGGTCCAACACAGGGGTTTCTGCTATAAACAATCCAACACCAACATCCTTCAATGTTTACGTACATGCGAATGTGACTCTGATGGCCAGTCCCGTAACGAATTTACTAGATCTTGCAAATTTATACAAATGGGAATTGACATGGATAGGAGTAGTTTAGCTAATTTAATTTTTTGTTCATCTTCAAAGAATCAAGGTCAATAAATTTGCTTCATTAACGGGGTGATCGTCCCATTTAAATTTGGTTCAAACTTTGCCACCTTGTAGAGGAAACTTCAGAATATATATGAAAAGAGTTTGGAGGTTTATAGACTTGAAGTTTTCTAGAAAAACACTTTTTAATTTTTTTTCGGCCTTTTTTTGCCCATTTTTTAAAATTTAAATAAAATTTTTACTTTTCAGTTCGAAACCTCGCTTTTGTAACCAATCGATAGAGAGCATCGAGATGCATATGTGAAAAGATCGTCATCGTTCTCGAACAAGTTTTGGCGGAGAAATTCGGATTTGGCATCGTGAATGGGTTTTGAGGACCAAGTTGTTTATCATGTTTTTTTCTATGATATAATACTTTGCTATCGCTAAATTAAAAGTTTTTAAAAATGGTAATTTTGCATTTAAAAATCTAATTTCTGAAATTTCAGAATCTCCCTTCATGATCCGGTGTAGATTTTGATACTGAACAATTTTTGTTCTCACAGTTTTCTTCTAAAATACTTTCCTGAAGCGAAACTCTATGCAAGGTTTTTTCAAAACATTTTTTGAACCAAAAACTGGTTGGGCAAGTCGAATTCAAACTTTATCCCATAGCGATGAACACTTTTTTGTAGCTGCATTTCAATCAGAGCTGATCACATGCATTGTAAACTGCATGCAAGCTGTAGGCAGGTTGCAATTTGCAGATGAATGAAAAATTTTTCCACTAACGGCCGGCAGATAACGAAAAATATTTTCCTGCCTGCACTCCCTGTACGGGAGAAGATTTTACCTGCATTCACTGCAGGGAAAGACGTTTTTGTGTGGAGAACAAAAAGAGAGAGGAGACCAAGAGAAATATTGATCACACTGAAGGCCAGAATGATCTATTAACTAAAAGAAACTAACTAACAGTTATTTTGTATGTCTACTAGACATTTTAAGATGAAGGAGAGAAACGTTTTATTTCATCATTTGATATGTCATTTTCCTCTGATATAATGGCCTACACCGCACCAATGTAGAATTCTTATTTCTCTTTCTTAAATGAATAAAGTTTAAACTAAACTAAATGAAAAGTATAGAATAAAGAAAAACAATGAATTTCGTTCTTCTTGTATGTATTGTTTCTCTTACTATGCGCACTAGGTATCGTATATAGAAGATGACAAAAGACTATAGCGATAACAGAAGAACAAGGATAATGAATCGTAACTGGTGATACAATCTATAATTATCAGTGTGTAATACAGAATGATAGTGGTCACTAGGAAAAAAAATTGTTAGACCTCGTCTTAGGATCCACCTGCAGTCAACCTGCAGGGCAGCGCAAACACCCTCAACCCTCAAACTCTGCCTGTGCAAAACAAAAGATTTTTTTGGTAACCTGCAAACTGAAACGGGAATAAATTTTGTTTTGCCCCTTTCGCGCAGGGGTGAAAAATTATGCAGGTGATCAGCTCTGATTTCAACATAGTCTATCGAAGAAGACGTTTTCCGTCTCACTTTGGATTCATCAGTGGATTGAGATATTTTTTGAAGAAAATATGCTTTTTCCAATTGATTCGTTTTCACTTATTGTCTGTTTCCATTCTAATTTATCGGATGAAAATCTTCTGACTATTTCGAATAAGCTCACATTTTTATAGACCTGAAAGATTTTTGGATTATTTTAATACGAATTTGGCACAAAAGGTTAATACAATATAGTATTAAATATACTTTTTATCGTAATATTTTATTTATCAGCATCTAAACGCTTCGACATTTACCAATGTATCATCAGTAGAATAAAATTTCTCACTCCCTCTGGTGCTGTTGGGGTGCGCCATGCATACTATCATGAGCTATGTTTTTGGGAACTTTTAAAAGGAAATCACGTGAAGTTTCTAGAAAATCAGAATATGAAATTTTTCAAGTGGATGTGCGATACTTAAGTCAACCATTTTGTACAGAAATTCACTCCAGTTTCCGAGAGAAAGCCGTTCCCCAAAATGACTAGTCGATGATCTGGGCTCTGATTGTACCATCTGCTGAAATGAACAAAGCTCGCGGCTGTGTGAATTTGTGGTAGACACTATCTAGTATTTATAATAGGTTATAATTCTTCAATCTAAGTAATGTGTTGTTGGAGCTGGCAAGGCGGAAAATGCAGCTCCACAACTCCGGTGGTACCAGATGGCTCCATATGACTTTCAAGCAACTTCACTCAATTCCAATGAGCTCCACTCAGTTATTAACAAATAAATCACCTGAATCTAAATTGTTCTCTCCGTTATCACGGTGATCAGTTTCAGTTCTATAGTCAGCGAATTACATTACTCACTAGAGTTGATCGGTTACCTTGAACGGATATTTCACAAATTCTCTACGTTTTCATTCAACTACTGTGCCATGAAACCATTGTTGATCATTTGTATTACATTTATGGCTATTCAAAATGTAACATATATAATATATCCCCCTCCAAAATTAAACGGTTTAATTTTATTAGCTTACATCTCCAGGTTAAATTGTCTGAACACACATCTTAGACAAGAAACAAAACAAGTGCGGAACTTTTTCAATATCTGTGCAGAATATTCTTTCAGTTTTATTAATAAACAAACATTGTCATAAGATTCAGAAACTATGTTTCCATATTTATTCTGAGAATATCAAATCGTATCGCAGTCTATTATACATCGAGAAAACTACTCCTCGTTTGAGCCATAGAGGTAAAAGGTTGTATTTTTCTGTTGTTCAATATTTTATTTAAAAATAATAAAATACTAATAAAAAATATGTAACTAATATAATAAACACTGGACTAGTTTCAATCTTCCAAAGGTACTCTTCAATTTGTGATATTGTGTAACTACGAAAACGCTACTTAAACATAAACACAAATATAAAAATGTTTTGTAATTATTTTCCTTCTTTTCTTGTTAAAATTTCCTCATCTTCAGGCTTGAATTACATAATATTCAAGTTTGAGTCGAACTTTAAATAATCTTTAAGAATAAATTCAAATGGCTTGTTTTTAAAAAACGATTTTATTCGCTACGATCGTTAGTAATTAAATAAAGTAAATTTTCAAAAATCGACAAATGTTAAAATATCTTGAGTAATTTGCAAGAATATTAATAATCCTTCAAAACGAAGAATGAACACACGCTGAAAAATATTTTAACACAATTTCGTGTAAGTCTCACCAACTTCAATCGGTATTTCCTTAACCCTTTACTCTCGGATGTCCTCACCCGTGGACATTGATAAAATCGATATACAAAAATAACGAAGCGACATATCAGAACCGGATTTTGTTTCAACCTTAGAGACTTCATAAACTCTCGATTGGTAAAAAAGAAATTTTTTTCTATGATTCTTGACTGAGATAATTAACTTTTGAAATTAAAGAGTTTCAAATTTTTGAATATTTTTAAAACTTTTTCCATAGCCTTAGTAATACAAGAATTTTCAGATGTCGTAGCAGGCAACTATTGCTACAAGGATCGTTTCTACCATTACACAAGAAAAGAAATTTTTCAGGAAGTTGTCTTGCTGCACCGTGTCCAGTAATGAAACATCCACACCCGTGGACATTAGGGAGGTGTGACATAGAAAGTATTAATTTTTAAATATATACACTCTTATTTTCTTTTAAGGTGAGCAATTTTATTTTTCATTTTTTTAACGTATTGGATAGAGCACATCGAACTGCATAGAAAAAGCTTAATCCCCAATTTTGGAACACAAAAATATTAAATATCGATTTTTCAAAAATAGGCGAAAACAGGCAAAATTTGAAATAAAAGTCAAAATTCAACCATTCATTCTATTTTTAAAATTCCAAAACAATCATTTTTTCTTACTCTCCATCAAAAACTAGGCCTAGAAAACCAATTTTGAAACTCAAATTGACTTCGAGAACCGTTGAAGATGAACAGGGTGGTAAAAGATCCGCTGGCTAATCTAGCGAGCATTTCTAGCCCCAGGATTCGGACGATAGAATTCTCTTTCATACTTCATTCTCACTTATATACTTATGAGAAAAAAAGTATGAACCGGTTTTGAAAAATTTTACTTGGTTATCGAAAAATTCAATTTTTATGAATTCAGTGTGAAAAACTCTGAAATGGACCTGTACTGTGCCTTTTTCTCGGTCAAAACTTAACCTTTTGACATACACATGGTCATATTCAGATTCAAGGTCAAGAACTGGGTCGAATGACATAGGTGCCAGGAGTGTTGAATGACCCTGAAGCTTATCGTTTTCTTCAAAAATCCAAAATCAAAGTTTTCACTCAAAGTTCAGATATTCCCCAAAACACTGAGACCCATGTCATTCGATTCAGCTTTTGATCCTGATTCCGAATATGACCTTGTTTTTCTCAAAATGTTGTATTTTGACAGAACAAGTTCGGACAACACAACGAATTGCGTTTTTCACGTTGTTCCGCCCTAATGTCCGCGCCTGTGGAGATTCTATATTTTATCACCTAGGCAACTTCATTTTATTTTAAGTGTAGAATGGGCATAGTGAGCACTCAAAAGCTCCACTTTAGTAGTCACCTCGAAAAAATTCCCTCAGGAATAAGGGATTAATAAAGTCGATGTGGAGCCATCGTCATATTTAGTGCAAGAATTATATTCATTTTTTCTCCATACGCAAACGAGGATCTAACTTATGTTTGATATAGAAAAATAGCCAATGAAAAACTGAATAAAATGGTATATCAGCTTCGAGTGCTCATGTCGGTCTTTCAAATGATATATTATTGAATGACATCTTCCCTTTTAATAATATAACGATGATAATGTAATGATGAATTTTTCGAAATCGATCAGTAAGATACAGGGTGTTTCATAAGTTCTAAGGCTCTCAGTATTTGGACCATAACTTGGTTTTCTTTAAGGATTCAGAGCTATTCTTCTTCTCAAATGTTCGCCGTTTTATTCTCCACAAAAACTATACTGAACAACTTTTTACATACAGTAAACATAAAGGA
>CAJNOQ010009121.1:0-10555 GCA_905250885.1 Didymodactylos carnosus | reverse complement strand
CCAGTGATAGAGTAGAGATGTATCATTGGCCCGTTGCTGTATGTTATTCACGATATTTATTCTCAGTGTACAACATGAATCATAAAGATCCGCTAGTACTTTATGTCTTAAGTGGTATCTCATTTCCTATACCGCTATCCATTTTGTTTTAGTTTTGTATTTTCTATTACATGATCATTAATAAACAACAGCTTAAATCCAAAAAATAAAGTCACCTGCTAAAAAGAACTTAAAATGTGCTTTTCAGCAGGTCAAAAACCAACTTTAGTGCTTCTGGTTCCTGTGAATTTTAATTGAGAATAGAATTCTTTCTAATTCTAATCAGTCATTCTCAATTAAATTAATGACATTGTCTTCGCTTTCAATATATTTCCGTTACACCACTCACCCACATGGCCCACAGGCGCAGGAAAGAATGTATAGAATGAATAATCGGCAATTTTCTCACAACTCTTCTCCAATTCACATTCTCTTTAATCAGTTTTTACTTTTCAACAGAGATGACGAATGTGAGTACGACTACTCTGTCACCCCTTATATCTCAATTGAATTCCATCAACTCGGATTTTAATCGTTATATTCCTATACCGTTGTTGGTATTAGGAACATTGGGAAATATATTCAACTTAATTATGTTTCGGCAAAAAGCACTACGGGTTCTATCATGTTCTATTTATTTTTTATCATCAACTGTGTGCAACTTTTTTGCTTTATACTCTGGTCTTATTACACCCTTTCTCAGTTTGTATGGCCTTGATCCAACGGTCTATTCTGCGGCATTGTGTAAAATACGATATTATATTCGTTATACATCCATTACATTATCGTCATGGTTTACTCTATTAGCATGCATAGATCGTTTTATGTCAACTTCTCAGAATGCAAATGTTCGCCATTATAGTAGATTACCCATAGCCTATCGTGTGACGCTTATTACCGTCTTGGTTGGTATGACAGGTCCATTTACACAAACATTCTACTGTTACGACCTGATCAATAAATCATGTACAACTCGCGATACTCCATGCAAACTGCTAAATGATATCATGCTATTATCATGTCTTAGTTTCGTTCCGCAAATCACTATGGTTGTGTTTACATTTCTAACCATCAGAAATGTGAGAAAGATGAGAATGAGCACAAGACGATATGATGTTAAATTGGTTAAAATGTTACAAGTTCAAGTCATTGTCATGGTTATTTTCTACTCGATACCTGTTACCGCTCAAAAATTGTATGCTGATTCAACAGTATATGTCACCGGCAAGTCAGTTCTTCGTATAGCCTACGAAAATTTAGCTCAACAAATATCAACGGAGCTATCGCACATTAACAATAGTATTGCATTCTACATTTACACACTCAGCGGGACAATATTCAGAAAAGAACTGAAGCGAATATTCTTATGTAGAAAATCGAATGAAGTTTCATCTGTTCAACTTACGGTGCAACAAACTAAATAAACGTGATGGTACGATTTAAAGCCAAAAGAAACTCAATTTTTTAGTTTCATGAACGTTTCTCTCCTTTTCTGTACATTCAAATTTTTTCTAAATGGTGGCCTCTGTAGGAAATGCGTTTTTCCTCGAAAATTATTTTTTTGCTACCGAGCTTCACTGTGCCACATTACGACCGCCCCTCCCCCCCCCTTAGACTTCATCCGATCGAGTTAAACATTTCACACAACATTTCAGACACTCACTATTGCAGAGGTAGTTTTTTGAAATTTTACTTTACACTTTTCTTTAGCGAGTTATAGGGTTTCTAAAATTGAATAACTTGGTTTTCGAGAAGCTTTTCAGTATTTCTTCTATAACTCGACCATGAAAGGTCTTAGAAAAATTTGCCAATATTGTCTGCCGTTTTGGTAGACAATATTGACTGTAAAAGTTCTGTTGCTTCTTCGATCGTTATCCACAACGGTAACTAGAAAAACAGCTGTCGTTAAAGTAAGGATAACTGTCGTTGCAGATAGCGTTAAACCAACGGGAACTGAAAAGCCAGTTACCGTTACTTTAACGATGACTGCGTTTCCCGTTACCGTTGTAAAAACGGAAAGTATCAGTTAGTTAACTTTATGGTAACTGTTTCTTTCTTATTATTATTCTGAATTTCTCATAATCATATTTTGAAAATTAAGTTATGAAAATAAAAAAGATTTCTCGAGCTGGCTGTGGGTTCTGAGGTCTCTAGAGTCCTCCTTTAAAGCCGCAGTTACGAAACATTGAAGTTATACATACATCTACCATAAAAACTTAGAATAAACAGACAACCTTTTTCCCTTTTCTGAAAGAAAGGGTCTACAACGCAATAATGTTTATGTGTCTGTATGTCTGCCCAACCAATCCGAAACGAGCTTTCCCTTTTTTTGTTTTCTCTGTGTTTTATACAAATATCGCTGTATAAGGCCAGGAACTCGAATCTATAAAATGGTCACCCCAGTGACCATTGGAGTGGAAGGCCATAAAAGAGTTTTCGTATTTATTGTTTTTGTGCGTATATTCAACGCTTGGTGTTATATGTGTAATACTGGTTGACAACTGTGAATAGAGAAAGAAACTTTTCATGTCATAGGAAAATAAAATAAATATAGGCGAGCGACATTACGATAATAGTTTAATGAGCGAACACTTATTCATATTTTAGATGAATAAGTGTCAAGATTTTAATCTATTTTATTTACAATTGATATTGATGTTCGAAATCAGAGAACTCTTTCATATGGAAATATTTCGAATTTAAGTCAGTTTCCTGAAGGATCTGAAATTTTATTTATGATTGGTACAGAGTTTCAGAAAATCAAAGTTTCATATGATAAAAATGAAAATATTTGGATAATTAAATTCAAGTTGGGACAAAACAGTATGTTTAGAGTTGATGAATATCATGAGCGATTGATTAAGAGAAGAACTTTAAAAAATTCCGTTAGAACACTTACTCAAGATGACTCACAATTCAACCAATTTTCATCTTTTCAGGATAGAAATCTAATATTTAATGAATTATTGAATTTACATCCATCAGAAAAATAGTTTTTAGCTGTTAAATATTTTTCTGAAGGAAAATCTCAACATTATAAAGAAGACACAGACAAACACGCAAAATTATTGAATTTTGAAAAAGCATCGGAAATTTGGTATGAATATACAAATGATCATGAACTAAATTTTTATGTAGATATTGCACAGATTCATAGAGAACTTTTTTGGTACACAAATGTACGAGAAGATTTAAATATCTATAGAAAGCATTATGAGTTAGTGATTAATTATTATCAGTTAGCCATTGATAAAGCAGTTACAGATTATGAAACATTTTTTATATAGGTTGGGTTTAGTTCTGTATATAAAATTTACTTTATCGAGAATGGAGATAAAAGAGAAGAAATTTGTTTAATGACTATTAAATACATAGAATTATGTCTTGAACTTCTGTTAAAATACCGTTCATCGAATGATTTTATAACTGGTAATATTTTCCAAGCATTAGCTCAGCTTTATAAATTAATACCAAGATATGATGATGCTTTGAATAATTACGACGAAGCTCTAGAAATTTATCTACAACAGGCTGCATCTTGTCATCATGGAATTGAAATGTCAATAACTGAACGTATAGTTTCTATTTATACTAAATATAAAAATGATTATCTTTAGCACTTAAATACCAAGTAATAAAACATGAATATAAATTGAAATTACTAGCAATAGAACCAACAATGAATGATGAGGGTGAAATTAATTTGAAGAAAAAACAAATAGCTGATAGTCATATTGAATTAGCTGATATTTACATCAAATTACAACAACATGATTTAGCTTTTGAACATTTAACAATAGCTATAAATTTCTATAAAGAAACTAAGAATTCTAATTACGAAGCCATTGAAGAAAAAATGAAAATTGTACAGACCTTTCTACAATAAACGTCTTTGTTGTCAACCAATAATTATGCTAAACGATTAACGGTAGAACAAATTTCTATCCATGCATAAAAAGAAGAGACACTATTGTTTATTTAATAACTTTTGACAAGAAAGACCTAGAGATCGGCGATTTTTAAGACTGGACAGTTGATGCAATGAGTTTATGAAAAACTAAGGTATCCAAGGAAGATTTACCATGGTGTACCTTTCGAAGAAAAATGTGCGAGCGCCATTTGAAGAAGTTAATTACGAGCGAAGATGGCTAGTTGACACCCTCCGATTTCGATGATCTTTTGCTAATTGATACCATATGAGGTCTTAGTCTTAGCTTCCAACGGATTTTGCTCTATAGCTCTTCTTTCAAAAGTTATGAAGTTTTTAAGATCGGCCACTGGAGATTCTAATTCATTATTGTTTACGTTCCAAAACTCGTTGCTAACCAGCTAAAACCTCTTCAAACACCTACTGATATAGAGAAAAATGTTGTCTTTTCAAAATGAGACGTTGCTGGGTTCTGTGTGATATCCTCATCAAAACTCATAAGCATTTTTCTAAGAGCACCTAAAACTCTGCTTTTCAAAAATAAAGATTCTGTTTCTCCGCCAAGACAAGTGATGGAATAGGGATTTGTTCATTCTATGTAGTCTACTGCACGATCTATTCGATAATGCGATCGGATCGTTTTTACCTCGGACCTTCACTCCGACACCGAAGATCTTCTGAGGATCTTAGGGGTTTATATTGTTTGACGCCGTTCTCGTGCGTATGGCGTAAGTATAAAACGAGATGCACTTTTTCATAGACATTCAAGTGTGCAGGGAATTTGAGTATATGACATCGAAATTTCTCTTTCGAATATAATAAATCCATGAATTATCTGATGTTTGAAGTTAGAGCAGAGAAAATCGTAAACTTTAGTAATCCACAATCCATTTCAAAATAGAATGAAAAAGTTATGTTTTTAATAACTTTTTAAACAGAAAGAGCTAGAACCATGCGGTTTAGTGCATTTGATAGAGGAGCTACTGGGAAAGAAATCTATGGAGAAATTAGGTCTTCCGATCAGGTCTACCATCGTATAAAGATCACTAGTTCTGACAAATTTAAACATCTTTCAGACAAGACAAACTTCATTTTTTATCATTGATTAATATCATTTCCAGTATTATCAATCCACATTCGAAATTTAAAATGTATTTCCTTCCGTTACCAAAGAAAATATTTCATCCGTCTAAAAAAGACAAGTACCTGTTTGTTAAACTAATCTTCTTCGAAACTGGCTTATTTTTGTTCGCAAATCAATCAAGGAAAGCGCGCGCACGTTAAGTCAAATTTTGATCATAGAACTTTCTAACTGATACATGATTCCAAACACTTTATTCTCCTTACAGGAATAACAACAAGAACACAAAAGAGCAAACAAAGTTAATAGATCGATCATTCGTTTTTTTAAAAGTAGAAAATTTCATTCTTAACTCAAAGATTATGGAGCGAGAAACTACACAAAAAACTTAAGCTTCCCAGTTGATGACACTGTTCAATGCTAGTCTGAGACTAGCAAAACACATATTCTTTAATTTAACTTCTTGGATAGACCTAAAAAAATTTTGAATCAATATCATCAGAGAGGTCAGTGAAATATGGCAAATGATGCGACTTATCTATTGCTTCCAGTCAAATAACTGACCCTGTAATAAACAAACAACTTACCAGTCGCATTCCAACAAATTCTGCCAAATTGAATAACGAGATGAAGACATCTATTTGATCTCTTGCTAATGCTCCATTTTTGTTCGATAATGCTAACACGACCGCTCTGTTTCGAATCATCTGAAAATACCCCAACGTTAGTTGTTCAGGAAACTAGTATATGGGACAATATAAATGACTTAAGGGTCTCCCCCTCAGAGACACTTATTTAGAAAAATTTTCAGTTTTGAGTTACACATAGTGCATTATAGAGCGAAGTGATCTTCTGTCATGCTTTTTTTTCTGTATTTGATTACGGATGCAATACTTTTTATTGAAAAATCATTTCTCAATCAATTCTCTTTATGCCCTACATACATATCCTGTGCCCATTCTTAATCGTTACCCATTCTTGTGGATTTTATGATCAGACTCAGCGGAGTTCTTTGTCTCCATCAAACGTTGCCATGCTGAATACAGAACCCAGAAAACTGGCGTGTTGCACAACAGAGTTCTGTCTTATTTCACCCGCTCGTGCAGGAGGAAAGTGCTGGAGTGTTCATTCTTCTTTTTCTGTGTTTGATTACGAATACAATATGGCTTTATTTTTTATTGAAAATGCAATAGACAATACAGGAAAGAAGCCAAAATCATAGGTTAGTCAATGTAGCCACGAATCTTTGCTAATTGTGGCAATTATACATCTTTGTAGGCAGTTTTTATCCAACAAACAATTGTAGAGCACGACGGATTGACAGGTTTACGCGTTAACGAGTTGCACCATGCCAGCCATTCTTTTGACCGATCTCTAAACGGTTGTCGCTTCCCTTCACTTAAGCTGGTCCGGTTTTTGTCACATAATTGGAAAGCTTCGTTCCATGAAAGATCGATTCCGGTCAACTTTTTTATTAATTCTCGATATTGAAGAACATAGAAAAAGATTGGAGAACGACGATGAGTGTACATTTGGAACAACGTTGATTAAATCTAAAAATGAAATTTAAAAAGTATGGAAAAGTTCTTCCACTTGAACAGAAACATTAGGTATTTATTAGTTGTTTATTCTACAAAGCCACATTTTTGGAATATGTATAGAAATACATGTAAACTACCTTCTTACTAACGGATGGCTAAGAGAAAATCGGACACTTTTATTTTATTTTTTTATGGTATTTAAAGAAAGTTTAAAGACTTGGCTCTACGCCGATAATATAGACAATTCGATTCACAAGTTATATATTTTTACAGAGCACTTAATTTTATACTCAATAGTGCAAAACTGGAAATTTCAAAATCAAATTTTAGGCTTAAAAGCCTGAATCTTTCTTTTACTTGCTAACAATCACTAGAAAAAATTAGTTTTAGATCTCTGCAAGCTTAAGATATAATAGACGGAGTCTCCAAAACGAGCTACGACGATATTATCCTTGGCCCAGATATCCGTTTTTAAAACAATATGATTTGGATTAATCGTATCTTCAACTATTTTTCCGAACAGTCCCAAAAGGTATGTTCGATAAGTCCCGTTCTTCCATTGACCCAATCTTACAACAAATCCAGCATTTGAAAGAATGTGTACTGAGCAAGTTGTTTACCTGCCTACTAATGACATCTTTGCCACTATTAATGCTCACTTTTATGTTTTTCTTTAACCATAAGTGTGCGTTTAAATTAGAATCAAAATTGTACTATTTTATTTCTAAATATTGATTCTAAAGAAAAACGTTTCACCCAATCATTATCCATGAGCAAAGTTGACAGGCAAATCATTCTGACTCAGAAAACAAAAGACATGTACGTTTAACGAAATGTATGAATGGTTACTTGCACGATCTCACCTCTATATATGAGTCAAAGTATTTGTGTAGCTAATGTATTACAAAACATGAAGAACGAAAGAAAAAAAGTTTTCTATTCACTTTCACTGCACACTACTGTGTGTTGATGCACAATAAAAATAAACTATTCTACCATCAAAATTTAAACGATAAAAGGACAGAATAATCATGTTTTTGAATGATTTTCCAACAGAAATATTAAATCAAATATTCACACATTTATCATTTATTGATCTTAGTTATTGTGCTAATGTTTGCCAAAGATGGAATTCAATTATTATTAATTATAATTATTTGAGTACATTTAATATTGAACAGGAGATGAAAATTCCTCATGAAGAAAATCAAAATGCATCAAGTTTTCATAGAAAACTGATTTATCGGCCAGTAATATCAAATTTATTTACATTTGTACCAAATTTAAAGTATCTACGTATTATTGTTAAAAAAGAAACGGAAGAATTAAAGATAGCAAAACAACTTTTACAAGTTCAAGGTAAAACGTTAGAAAAAATAATTGTTGATAGTCCACCATATTCGAATGATCAACCAGATGGTAGATTTCATGATGAAACTGATTTAATTCATGATCTAACAGATGAACTTATTACACCAAATCTACGCGAGTTAATTTTGAATGCTCGTTTACCTATTGTCAGCATTTGGAATGAGAAATCAAGACAAATTATTAGAAAAGTTACAATTGATGTTGGTCATCAAGCACCAAGTAACTGTTGGTCATGTTATTATTGTTTTGGAAATTGGTTAAAAGTTTTCAAAATGTGCGGTGGCATGGTAATAACTGATAATAGAGCTGAGGAAGATGCTCCATTTTTCTCAATATCGAGGGATGTACAAATTGATTCAACAAATATAAAATCATTTCCACTTGTTGAATATTTATCATTACGAACAAATATATTCGAAAATCGGAAAGAATTTGTAGATTTACTATTGAAAATATTTCCAAATATAAAACAATTTGAGTTAGAAACATGGACGGAAGAATATTCCTGTTCTATTGATGTTATAGTAGACAATTTAATCAATTTAGAATATTTAAAAGTACGTGTTTGGTGGTGTTGTGGATATAAATATCAACAGTATAGTTTAGAACAGTTGTACATTAATGATAACATTGTTTATAAAATTATATCCAAATTACCAAAACTATTGTCAATTGATTTAGAAGGTCATCTAGAATTTTCTGACACATGTTTAGAAACTTTGAACAATAATAAAAATCTACAAAATATTATATTAAAACATGGTGGTATCGCTGGACATAAAATAAATGATAAATCATATACACAACCAATAATTCATTTTAGTGAAAATGCTTTGATAGAATTTGCTAAAAATCATCCATTATTAGAACAATTAGAAATGAATATTGGTCAATCAATAGTACCTACAATAGAGTTTCTCACTAAATTTATTCAACATTGTCCAAAATTAAAAATTTTAAAACTATATGTTATTGAAAAAGATGTATCATTATTAGTAGATGATAAATTCAAAACCAGTTGTACGCAATTAGAAACTTTTTATGTTGGAAAATCAAAAGAGTAAAACTTCACCAATTTTATTAACAGAAAAACACTGAATTGTATAGAATTGAAAGACTAAGATTTTTTGTAATAAAAACATGAGTGAATGAATTGGTGAGATGTAGGATGAAATGAATATCTGCAGTGGAGTATTATAGGATATCTTAGCTACAGTCTGTGACCACCCCGTTGGAACATTTAAATAACTTTAAATTAATGTACACTAATTTCTGATTCAAAAAACGATGGAAAATGACTTCACATCAATTTAAGAGACCAAATTAATTTAAATTCGTTTGTAGGAAATTAGTTTACATCAATTTCGCAGTGAAAATGAACTGAAATTAATTTCTAGGTTAAAATTAGTTCCAATTAGTTTGAAAAGACATTAATTTAAATTAGTTTTAACTAAACTGGTCTGAATTAATTTATTTCGAATGAAGTCGAATAAATTTCGTGCTTTAAATTGCTTCAAATTAATTTCTACTCTCAAATTCATTTAGAGTAATTTATTTTGAATGAGTTCGAGATCGTTTTAATCAGTCAAGTTGATGTAAACTAGTTTCGATAGCTCAAAATTCATTTAAATAAATGTTTTTGTAATAGATTTGGAATAATTTTGGTAATATAAATTAGTTTTAATTAATATTGAGAATCGAACTTAGTGTAGATGCGAATTCTTCTTCAGAGGTTAACAAAAAACGGTATTTCATGTGTCACTTCTCTTGTCCAGACAAGAAATGCAAATATGTTTTCATCTCTCGAATCCTCGCTCGCCCGAGGTGAGTCGCCTTCCGACTTGCACATCCTTCTACTGGAAGTTCAGGCTGTTTAAAATGGAGAAGGACGATTCCACGTAATGGTCAGTTAGACAGAGAAATGTTTTGAGATCAACAATGTCATTTTAGTTCAACTCTCGCTCATTCTTGAAGGAAAAAAAACTCGAACTGCGAAAACATACAAAATGCGTGTGATTCCGTAACAATGATATTTTACCAATTTAAGCGTTAATTTCGGACCTGTAAAAATAATTTTTTTCAATCGATAACCCATGAACTTTTCTACAACATTTTCGCATAAAGAATAGAGATTAGCTGAGTTTTCGACAACTTTAAATCGTTTCGGAGTGGCTATTCCATTTTTGTTGATTCCGTGACGGTCGATATTTTTCTTCAGCCACATAGTCAAACTTAACAGAAATTTTAGAGACTGTCGACCACGTTATTAGACAGATTTGGTAAGAATTTAACCCTTTGACACCCGAATTTTTTCTACTGAACCAAATTTGATGAAACTTGGTATAAACTAACTACTCTCCGTTTCAAAATGGTTGGCACTCGGTTGCTTTTTGAATAACTTTTGATAGGAATGAGATAGAGACCTGCGATTTTCGCTGTTCAATAGCCAAGACTTGAACTGGCCCATACCAGTGATAGAGTAGAGATGTATCATTGGCCCGTTGCTGTATGTTATTCACGATATTTATTCTCAGTGTACAACATGAATCATAAAGATCCGCTAGTACTTTATGTCTTAAGTGGTATCTCATTTCC
>CAJNOQ010009120.1:0-10558 GCA_905250885.1 Didymodactylos carnosus | reverse complement strand
CCATTATCAGTCGATCATTATACACCATTCGATAGCCCTTTTCAAGAGCTACATGTCTGACGGTTCAAATTTGAAAAAGCTCATTTTCGACTTTTTGGCCAAATGTCCGCTTGAATGCCCACTGTGACGCGTTAGGTAAAGCGTACTGTTTGCTTTACATAATGCTTAAAACGCGTTGTTTCTGCACGCGAACAACAAACGCACTTAGACGTGTCAACAAAATTTTATAACATTTTAGACATATTACAATACATTGAAAATACACTAAATTCTCACAACGCGGGTTTGGAGTTAACTAACGTTACCTTTTTTTTGCGTTACCTTTCGATGCGTTCCAGTGGTGTTATTTTAATCCATAAACACACTTTTAATCTCGGAAGATAATGTTAAAAAGCCTTAGTTGATCCCAAAGCGTGTTATGAGCATTTAGGGTATAGTTTTCATGTATTATAACACGTCTAAAATTTTAAGTTATCTTTTGCAGTGCAGCTTTATTGCTACACAAGCAATAATCTGGAATGGAAGAATGAAGAATGGGAATTATTTATAGAAATTCGACCTCGAATTTCCGAGTTTCTTGTAAATTTGATTTTCTATAATCTAGAAAACCCTTAGGGAATTTATATATGGACTTTTTGAAAATCGCCGAGCATTTTCTATAAATAATTCCTGACATTACAGTGTAGTAACAGGTGGTGGTAGCTCCATATCCAGTTGCGAACTGTACGAAGTTCTTATAGTTCTCTATAGTTATCTCGAAGCAGTTATAGTTTAGAATAAAACACACGACTATATTCAGTCGTCTTTCTCATTTCACATGTATATATAGTCGTGTTTTTTATTCTATGACTACTGATGATTACAGATCGTAAGCAAAAGCTTCGGTTTTTTCAAATAGAACATCAACGATTGTTGTGTACATACGATTGCTATTATCTTTCTAAATTCTATTATGACAAACAATATTATTACTTAACAAGAGCTTCTCGCTTGTATTTTGCACAAGTTATAGTTGAACAGTAAGCGAGTTTGCCTTATCGTAGGTGTGACCATCGTCAGCAATGCACAGATCAATAAATTTTCGGAATGTGATCGGATATGTAAATGAGTATGTTTCAGTAGTAACATGTACACTACTCATTGCAACAGGAGAATGTACAGCAAAAAATATATATTGACCTATTCTTTTGTTTCTATGTTACTCAGAAAATCATATTTTTTTTCTGCATACATAACATCAAAAAGAGATAAAATGCACATAGAGTTTATAGACATGAGAGAGTAGAATATAGATTCGGGTTCCTATTACCATGCTTCGTCAAGCATAGGTATAGCTGAGTTTCCTGCGGAATAAATGACAGAGTCTCAGCAAAGAATGCACGGTTTAAACCATTAGCATTAGGCAGGAGTGTCTTAGAGGGTCTCACATCAGATAAACTGAGTCCCTAACCAATGCAATGTCCTTAGTGTAAGTCGTCGTAGTTATTTCCAGAAAGTGTGGTTTTGCAGCATGTCCGGCTTCCCGTTCTGAAGCACCAAATTACCGTGAAAAAGAAAGCTCCATGCACAAAGACGATCAACGACGCAGAGTGACCTGAAATCGGCTCAGAAAACGACTTTAGTACATAATTTAAGGGCGACACGCCCGGACGCGATGACTTAATTAGTCACAGTTTGTTTTGAATTCTTCTAATATATATAGCCATCGGGTCACTTGTATTCGTCCTTTCAAACTGTCATTTTTATTTTCTTCACACAAACATTTACCGTTAATGGCAGCAAGTATACTTGAATGCAAAATAGCTGATGCATAGCAAATAATAGTGCAAAAAATTCATTATATACTATGGCTCATTCATGAATCAAACTAGTTAAATAGATGAAACTTACTTTTTTCACCTATCATACATGGGAGACATTCCACAATTTGCATTCGATCCAACAACTCCGGTAAAACAAGAAAACTTTTTCCAACGAATAATCTCCTCGTTTAAACGAGCACCAGCAAACGATGAAGGAGCACAGGAGAAACCCACCGATGCAGCTATCACTACTGTATCGAATGATGAAAGTAGCTTAAAACGTACATTAACAGCTCGTCATTTGCAAATGATTGCCATTGGTGGTTCGATCGGTACAGGTCTATTTGTTGGTAGTGGTTCTTCGTTTTCGACCGGTGGTCCGGCATCAGTTCTCATTGGATTTCTCATGGTCTCAGTCATGCTTTATACAGTTGTACATGCTCTCGGAGAACTAACAGTTATGTATCCTGTACAAGGTTCATTTACTGTATATTCTACACGTTTTTTGGATCCAGCATGGGGTTTTGCAATGGGATGGAATTATGCATTGAGCTGGCTTATTGTTTTACCAATTGAATTATCCGCAGCTGCGATTGTAGTTGACTATTGGAAGAACAGTGTACCTGTAGGAGTCTGGATCACTATCTTTTTCGTTCTCATTATTAGTATTAATTTATTTGGCGTTAGAGGCTATGCTGAAGCCGAATTTCTTTTTGCATCAATAAAAGTTCTAGCCATCGTCGGATTTATTATTCTAGCCATTGTCATTGATGTTGGCGGCACACCTACTCATCATTATTTCGGTGCCGAGACCTGGCATAATCCTGGTGCATTTAACAATGGGTTTCATGGTCTATGTACAGTCTTTGTTAGTGCTGCATTTTCATTCAGCGGTACGGAACTCGTCGGCTTGGCTGCGGCTGAAACGGCAAATCCTCGAAAAACACTGCCACATGCTACGAAACAAGTTTTTTGGCGCATGTCTATGTTTTACATCATAAGTCTTTTACTGATCGGTTTTATCGTTCCATATAACAATGCTCGTCTATTGAATGCCGGCGGTGGTAACGCAGCATCAGCCAGCCCATTTGTTATAGCAATTGATTTAGGCGGCGTTAAAGTTTTGCCTGATATTTTTAATGTTGTCATTTTAACAGCAATTTTATCCGCTGGCAATGCATCAACCTACGCATCGTCACGAACGATTGCAGCATTAGCTGGTGTTGGACAAGCACCAAAAATATGTGGATATATTGATAGGAAAGGGCGACCGATGGTGTCATTACTGGTTGCCATCATCTTTGGATTTATTGCCTACAGTAATTTAGCGAGTAGTGGACCAACCGTTCTCAATTGGCTATTGGCTATTTCTGGTCTATCATCATTTTTCACATGGGGTAGTATATGCGCATGTCATATGAGAAGATTTAGATAGTCAGTCCTGTCCGAAAGGAGAATGTAACGGTAAGGCCATTTATGGCAATATTTGCAAAAAGCTAATACATTCCAACTCAGTATCGAATTCTAAACAAAATTGAACGTTTGATTTTTTTATCGTTACATTCAAATACAACCCAGAATTTAACGCAGATTACCAATACATGATACATTTTGTATGCAAATAATTGTGTAAAGAAAAAAGCTTTTGACATGAAATATATTTGTGACCTATCCTGGGTTCTGGTCATCGGGCTGCTCGAGAAACAGATATGAAACATCGAAACAGGTTAGATTCATGCCAGAAAACGTTTTCTCAAACCAATGCATGCAAAATAAGATGTTTAAAGTATAGCTTTGCCATAGCTTGCACAATATAAGTTTGCTGCGAACTGAAATATAGTAGTCTTATTATCAGTTCGCAGCGAATTATATTCTATATATATATATATATATATATATACCAAACATATATGTATACAACTTATGTATAAGATATATATTTCTTCTAGGTTTGCAGTCGTGTAGGTATGTAGGGTATCTTAGGTATTTAGATATTCATGCATTTTTCTCCATAGACACATGTACAAGGTTAATCGTATGCGGGACGGGAAAGGGGAGTGAGAGTGTTGGAAAAGTAGTTGCACGACGCGCTGATAAGCGAGTTAGATTATTGAAAAATGAACTGAAACAAAAAATGTAGTAGCCAAGTAGATTGCCAGATAGCACCGAACGATTTATTCTGCAGGGTTTTCAAACAAGGAGAGAACCTGAATTGGATTGGAAGATAGGCAAGGCGGCAAAAGCAGCTGTTTCACTAGTTTTGGGATATCAAGTTGTGTTCTGTCTCGAATATATACCCATTTCTATGGCAAATACTACGACGTTAGATCAGAACGAGTGCAGAGGTTCCTTTAAAATCCTCAGAAGTACATGAGTAGATTGGTGTAGCTTGGAGGAGACTGATCTGCAGGAAGGCTGGAGCGAGCCGCAATGCTTGTCTGCGGGTGGATTTGATGGATCTGCCCAATGATTGTCTGGGAAACACCGCATAAGGCTTTGTTGTTGTAATTACAGATAATAATACTTTATGCATCCAAAAACCACAAAATTTCTTGGGTTACTTCGCAAAATTTTTGTTTCTGCAAAAAAACACATAAAAAATTGCTGTATGTGATGTTACGTGATACATGGAAATTTTACTACAGATTTTTGCAAAATAACGGACGAGAATCTCGGCAACTTTTTCCATTAACTGTCTCTCGAAATTTCGACATGAGTGCCCTAGATACCTGATGCCCCTGTATATGTCATACATACATGTCTAATCATGTAGATTGTATATATGTCCGTGGAAAGCTCTCTATGAAAAACAAATGACAGAAAAATGAGTTTGCAGCAAAATGGAATTGTGCGTGACCTTAGATTTGCTTTAGTTTATGGCAAAAGACTGAAAAATTATCGAAAAACACGAAGTTTTGGTCCCTTGGAAGTGCTTCTACACCATAATTAGGACTTCATCTCATAAATGAGATATACAGATCGATTCTAGCTTTTACGCTCCTTCCAAATATGAACATAAAAATTAAAAACAGTTGTGGAACATGATTAAAAGTATAAAATATGCCGAATGCTCTCAAAATTCGCCATTGGTACACGCCATACACGGTCTTAGATACCAGAACAATCATGAATAAACACAAAACTGTCAGCACGAAAATCCAGTCGAATGGTATAGCGCTCGTCAGTAGTTGCTTAAAACTGAGAAAAAGCTTTTTTGTCAGTTTTTCCCGGGAATATGCCCGCGCGAATTTACAAGGACAAAAATTATAATGCAAAATTGTCATAAAAATATCAAAAAATTGTGTTTTTCGGTAATATTACAGTTTTTGGCTAAAGACTGCTGCAGAACTTAACATTAAATGCTGGATTTCACATACATAAAATAGAGGAAATGCTTTTTTGTAGATGACTCCATGTGTTCCTCTGTTTCAAGATTCGTTTCTGAGTCAGCTAATCGCCAGTTTGAAGACAGGCTTAAGAAACCTCATGTAAAAATATTCTTTTTTTTAAACTTTTACGAAGATCTTCAGGACGATTTCAACGTGACGTTCATAATCAGCATCACATTTTGCATAGAATGATGTGATTTTCAGGAAAACTTTTCGATCTTCTAAGGTATGACCATTGTCAAAAAGATTTCGACAAGAATGGAAATCGTTGTATTGAAAAGGTGAACGAACCATTTTGTGATTGAATCACTGTAACAGCCGATACAATCCTATAGAGCATTGCATTTGAAAACATACGGGGTTTTCTGATGATTCAGTAGTTTGTGTTTGACTCCCTATAACATTTGAGGTCTACTCATTCATGTGCATGCCGTGACCACCCTGCTTGGTAAATAAAGTTGTTCTTTCTGAACAGCCGTTATCCGTTTTCGTCAGGGTTGGAAATATCATGGTCATATGTTAGATGAAATACCGTTTCGTTCTGGTGCCGGTGTTATCGGTTCATGGATCGGTTTAATTCTAAACATTCTTTGTTTAATTGCCCAGTTTTATGTTGCTATTTGGCCCGTTGGTGATAATGTCAAACCAAGTGCAAAGGCCTTTTTTAATGCGTATTTAGCTGTACCTGTTGTCATTCTATTTTATGCGGTTTATAAAATTATCTACTGGAAAACAACTTCAATTATTACAAATGGAAAAATGGATGTGTTATCAGGACGACGACAAAGTGATTTAGATGAAATTGAAAAGGAAAAGAATGAAGAGATGCCCCATAAAGGATTTTTTAAACGAATTTACGAATTTTGGTGTTAGACTTATGTTTCAATTGAACCAACATCGACGAGAATGTGCAGTTATAAATATCTGTTTTTTTAGTTTCACTATTAAAAAGAAGCTTGTGAGATTTTGCGATGAAAAATATTGAGCACAATAATGGCATTTTTAATCATTTGATTTCTCTATCAAAAAAGGGCCATAGAAACTCGAGGGAATAGGTAATCGACTATGAGGAATGCGAAAATGAGTAAAAGGGACCTCTAGCACGCATTCTATTGATCAGAAACCTACTTTTGACTAGATGAAAATGAAAGAGAATAGATTATCGACTCCGAGGAATCCGAAATGAGCGATCTATAGAACGTATTCTATTGATTAGAAACGGCCTTTCGGATTCCGGGATCTCATAAACACACAATTCAAGGAGAGACAAGTACTACTTGTTCGCTTATCGTGAAGGTTTCGGTCAAACACTTGTTTCGTACAACGGGTGGAGCAAGGGTGGATAATGAGAGTGAGTCATGGAAGCTCGGAACCCTAGGCCCGTAACGAAGTCTCGTAACAAACACGTTCTTGTGTCGACGTGCGATTACTGCACTCGTGACTTTCATTACTATTTTCGGATCCCGCATTGTGAAATGTCTATTCTCTTTCATTTTCATCTAGTCAAAAGTAGGTTTCTGACCAATAGAGTGCGTGCTAGAGGTCCCTTTTACTCATTTTCGCATTTCTCATAATCGATTACCTATTTTCTAGGATTTTCATAAATTTATTAGTAGATGTACTATAACGTCAGGACAAAGACCATCCTTGCCTACTTCTAATGTAAACTGATATCAACGAACTAAAAATCAAATATAAACTAAGTTGTTATAAAGCAGTTATTTACGGTCACGGTTAACCGTTTGACCGGTTACTTGCGGTTACGGTTAACCGTTCGAACGGTTATTTACGGTTACGGTTAACGGTTAATAACCGTAACCGTAACCGTTGCATGCCTAATCAGAAACTATATATGAGTGAGTTGCATTGGCGTTGTACCGTTTCGAAAAAAACAATTTGCGGATAAAAAAATTCTGAATCATACATTAGATAGTACTGCCTTCCAGGTTTATGGAAAAAGAAATTCCCAGCACTTGGTCGTATATTGACTGAGAAATTTGATTTTTTCCAAGAGCTATACAGTCCCAGGATGGTGTCAGTAAATGGACTTAGAAGAATGGACTCGGATGTTTTTTGAATAACATTTGATAGAAAGTAGCTAGAGAACTTCGACCTTCGCCATGCGAAAGAAGAGACTTGCAGACACCTTTTCACAAGCATAAACTTTTCCGAAAGTGCTTTCTGAAACAGGTTTTCTAGGAGATCTTTGAAAAACCAGGCCGTGTATAAACAATTTTCAATAGGATTGCATTGATTTTCTTCCATGCTGTGATAGGTCAAGGTATCCTCTTCAAAATGAGAGTCAAGCGAGACCTTGATTTTCCGGGGCTAGGTCATTGTGTCGAATTTCCCGTAAGTCCCAAGACCGGTGATTATTCCTAGTCTTAAGAACGGATAGACTATAGGTAATCGATCATGCTGAGTCTTGTAGCAATTTTGTTTTTGGAAACAGTTCTAAAAGTCTACTGAAAAGTGAGTTTTACAAAAGTTGGGTTTTCAGGCTGTTTTCACCATCTATTAAAAAATTCACCGTTCATTCAATAAACATCAGAACTAGTTCAGATCTTATGGATACGGTTAATTTTCTCCGCTGAACATGATTATAAGATGGAAAAAATCGAAAAAGCATTTTTGTGTTAATGGGTTTTCCAGAAACCCTTCTGGAAAATCTTAGAGTTTCGTAAAATTTCTTTTGATATTTCCTATAAATAGCATATAGAATAGCTTAAATATTCTACATTCTGAAGTCTTGAACTAGTTCTGATGTTTATTGAGTGAATAGTGAATTTTTTAATAGAAGTTAAAAACAGCCTAAAAACCCAACTTTTTGTAAAACTCGCTTTTCGGTAGACTTTTTGGAATTTTTTTTAAAAACAAATATTAACATAAGACTCAGCATGATCTATTACCTATAGTCCATTCGTTCTCAAGGCTACCAATAGTCACCGGATGCCGGTCAACGGATATGCTTCCAAAAGAATTTAAATTCTGTCACATAGATAGCCCTGACATCAGGGAATCTATTGACGTATTATGAGCGTCAGTTATACTCAGTTTTTATCAAGTTATAGACAGAATAAATCTCGCAGGATATTTTTGCTGTGAACTGCGTTTTTCTCAGGAACGACGTGTTTCTGAAGGCTCGTTTTATTATCACATACTAATTGTCCAAGACGGAATAAAGAGTAAAATTTTAACCTTAGATGGGTCACTCATCACTGAGTTATAGACAAAACAATTTTTTAAATCTTGCCGGACATTTTGTGTGAAAACAACATTGTATAGCATATTCAAACACGGTTTTTATTGAGATATAAGATTTAGAAAAAAACCTTTTTTAGCAAAATGTAGAGCTACTCTTGCTCTATTTTTCTGCCTATTTGAAAACTTTTTTAAATCATTTGTGTCGTACGGAGACCGTCTTGAAGTCTCACAGGACAAAATTTTGAAAAGTGTCTATAACAGCAGTTTTTCCTCGAGCTTTTATAAAAAACTTAATTTTACTTGAAATTAAAGTACATAATATGAAAGCCCTATTTTCGGGCTGCAAATTCCATTAAAGTATGATTTAGTAATCTTTAAATAGGTTGGAAGAAAATCTTCATTTCTTTCGAGAGGCGGCGCCAAAATCACTTTGTTCTAGCCTTGTGTTTCACTTTTGTTTCACTTGGTTCATATCTCGACAACCAAATGAGATAGAATTTTTTGTTTTTTGAGTGCGGAATAACCATCTTTAAACAAACAAGTCACAAAGAAAAATATTAACTTTTGTTCCGTAGAACGACATTTTGTGAGCAAAACAATCGGTGTAATCGTGCAAAAACACAGAAGTCATCAATCAGCACAAAGATTTGTACTCACCATCGGTATTCGTTGGGTGTGAAACAGAAAGCTTATTAGAAGTGCATGTACCCTAATGGTCAGGAAGATGCTTACAAAAAGTAGAATGGTGAAAAATTGTATATATGAAAATATATATACAATGAAAACAAAACAAAAAATAAAAAATAAACGAAACTCGAAAGAACGGCGTATTCAGACTATGTGTATACCTAGAGACAGTTGAAACTATCCTTTAGTTATATGTATTATCATTACATTATTTGTAAAACATTATGCAATGCTATTACTACATGCTCTACCGTATTTTGTATGTAAAATGTCTTATATTCAATCGAGACGGGTGCAATTATGTCTGCTGCTTCTATTATAACTTGTATATAGTCTAATACAAACTTTGAAAATCATCCTTTAACGCACCATCGGCCCGAATGATTATTATATCAGTTAATAGTTCAACAAGTTCTACAAATGGGCGCCACTAAAAATTTTAAAAGCGATTTATCAATCGGTTGCCTTCCATCGTTAGCAGCCCTTTTTACACCTCTTTCTATCACAAAAAGAATTGGATCAAAATTGAATTTAAAAGCAATAGAAAGACCATTAAAAAAAGGAGTAAGTTTTTTTTCGGACCAACGTATATTTGATTATCCAATGAACAAATTCTAATGATTTTTGAATAAAAAAAAGATTTTTCCACCTTTAGCATCAAATTAAATATCTTAAGTGCTGAAAAATAATTATAATGCGTTCTAGAACTATAAACCAATTGGACAAATTAAAAATGTAATATTACTCGGATAAAGTGAATATTCATTAAACTTTCTGATAGTAGCCGAAATGCAAAATCTTTCTCAAAAAAGTCCAAAAAGTCACGTGTTTGGCTAACACAGAAAAAAGTGCCAACTGTATTATGCTGATACTGACAAGATGTTGTTTCTTTGGGTCAAGCATAACGTCACCGGACGTTTGAGCGACCGACACTTGAGCGAACTTCACTTAGATATCATGTTGATCGCTCAAGTATCGGCGCTCAAATGTCGGTCGCTCAAACGTCCGTTAATCCATCGCTTTTTCATAGACCGTTCGATAGAGAATTGAATGGTGATTCCGAATATCACATCCCGGTCACTCAAAACCCTTTCCTCGCCGAGATATTCGCGAAATACTCGAAAGGAGTCTAAAAAACACGGTTTTCGACAAATGCCCATAACCTTCTGCGTTTCACTTTTACAACTCGAGGCCGACCTTTTAGAATCAGAATTGAAAACTGATTCTGGAAATGTGTCTCTCAAAGCACTAAAACCAAAACTGGATTTTTCCGAAAGACCGAAACTTGTTCGAATTAGAGACGTCAAGCAAAACTTGCAAAGTTTTCACAGGGTCTCCAGGAGGTGCTAAATTTTCTCCGCTGAACATGATTATAAGATGGAAAAAATCGAAAAAGCATTTTTGTGTTAATGGGTTTTCCAGAAACCCTTCTGGAAAATCTTAGAGTTTCGTAAAATTTCTTTTGATATTTCCTAT
>CAJNOQ010009119.1:0-10558 GCA_905250885.1 Didymodactylos carnosus | reverse complement strand
GTTCTATCCTCTTTGAATTATGGTTCTGTTATTTTTTCTCTTACAACTAAAACTAATATTGAAAAACTTGAGAGAGTTCAATATCACGCTGCTCTCGTTGTCCTGGGAGCTATGAAGGGATCTTCAGCCGGAAACGTTTTATCGATTTTGGGATGGCTTACCTTGGAGGAGGACTTTAAACTTATGCGATTAAGTTTGCATTTGAAAATAGTTCAATATTATGAAAAAAAATCACATATTCAGAATCAGCGTCGAATTCTGAACAAAATGAGGTATCTCTTAGCCCGACTAAGTCGCTTTCGAATTTTTTAAAAATTTCTATGTGGCAAATCTTACGACATGATAGACCGCGTGTATTATTGAATTCATCAGATCTGTTTGCTTATATTAACGATTTATGTTAATAAAAAAAAATAATAAAATGTTTTTTCTCAATAGTATTGAGAAAAAACATTAATCGGGTACAGGCCCCTCGCACTCGTTTTTTCTCCTGCTCGCGGAGAAATACAGAAATAAAAGCAATAACACGAAGCAAGCGATAAAAATAGTTTAATTGTAAATGCAAATAAACGTAGGATGATGAGATGGGGTGCGGCCAAAGTTCTGTTTTTGTTTTTTCTTTTTGAAACTGATTTTTCCAAGTAATGTGTAAGCAAATATTTGAAGACATTTCTGTGCTATGCATAATATATTTCTATTTGTTGTGAAGGCAACAAACAAAACGGTAAGCGACAAGAGATTTCTCCGAGAATCAGATTACTTTTTAAGTCGAAATTGTGGTATGATGTGAAATCGATGATACCGACCTCGAATCTGTTGATGAAACTGACCGTGAGGAGTGCGTTGTTCAACAAATTAGTAGTTGAGACTCTGTATGTTCCACTTAGGTCAGCTCCAGTTGAATTGTTTTTTATGTAACGTGCGCTTATATGTGTAAGAAGCTCTGAAGATGCGAACGATAGTAAAATGCAGGAGTCAACTTCTATAGATCTGTCACGGTGTCCATATATTCTTATTCAATATCGTAAAATCATTGAAAAAGTGAATTCAATGACTTGAGACATCTCTACCTTCTCCATGCTCTAAAAACCAGCGTTGAGACGGCCACCTTTTCCTTGTAAGGTGAACTGATGGTGTTTCGTTTGATCGAGATTTTTTACGAGTGTCAAACGTGCTTTGATCTCGTCGCATTGAAATTAGGGGAAGCGGGCTTGGGTCAGAGGCCTGCGCGCTCATTATTTGCACTACGTACGATCTCGAATGTGATTAGAGGCGTTCAGAAATGATTACCCTCTGAGAACTAAAAGGAACAGAAGTTGATCTTTAGGAAAAGCGTTTTTGACCTGAATTACTGAATGTTCAAAAGAACGGGTGTCTTCGGGTCATGCAGCCGCTACCTCATCGTAATGGCTATTAACACTCTTGAGTACCTTACTGCATTCGCGTTTTTTTGAAAAACTGCTTTCTTCTTTTAAGTTATTCGCTGATGAGTGTGACCGCTTGTTGAAATCAATGTCATTTGTTATAGGAAAGCGCAGATAAAAGTGCACACGAATCAAGCCGTGATAATGCTTCCGCTTCGCACTGGATTATGTCTATTTATTTTTCTTACACTTGGTATGACTTTCTCTTCTTCCATTCTGTTACAAGTTTTCACAAGACTCTTTTCTTTTATCAAGATCTTCAAAAGGTGCATGGAATACGGTGTTACTCCTTTACAAATTGTGTTAACTTCGTTGGAACATCATCCTTATGTTCAGTTCAGATTATCAGTGGCCAAAATGTTTGTTATGTGAGTTTTTTATACTAGAATAGGAAGAAATCATCAATTGCTAATCACCACGGCGTAAACCACGTTCCCTGTTGCGCAAAAAGTCCATTAAGAAGTTTTAAGACGAATGCACCCATAAAAGTACTTTTTACATTAGAGAAGATTTGAACAAGCGAGTGCTATTTATCGGGAAGCTACGTACGGCAGGAATTTTCATGAAAAACTAGAATTCTCCACTCGTAGAAAAGCGGTCCTCACGGCAGATGCAATTCGCGGAAGAGTCGGGGTCCCGTTAGCAGAAGAGTCTTTCGCAGAAAATGTTCGCGGAAGAGCCGGTTCACGGAAGAGTCGTCCGCGGAAGACACATTCGCGGAAAATGTTCACGGAAGAGTCGAGGTCCTGTTGGCAGAAGAGTCGGTTCACGGAATGGAAGCTGGGCCACGACTCTTTTGGGAACCCACTCTTCCTCGAAACGACTCTTCCGCGAACGGGGTCCCGGGTCTTCCGCGAACCGAGTCTTCTCCGAAACGACTCCTCCGCGAACAGACTCTTCCTTGAATCGACTTGTGCGTTAGCCGACTCTTCTGGAAGCAGGACCGCGACTCTTCCGCGAATCGACTCTTATGTAAAGAGGACCGCCAGTCGTCCAAGAACCGACTCTTGTGCTAACAGGTTCGCGACTCTTCCGCGAACCGACCCTTCCGGAAGCAGGACCCCGACTTTTTAACCGAAAAGTTTTAAAGTGGCTTCAACGAGAAATACTGACTTACCAAATAACAGCCTGAGAAGCTGTAGCAAGTTTAGACTATGTGATGAAAGTATCTTTGGTGTGACACTACTTTTCGAACTGACTTTCACAGTGCCCTCACTGGCCCCCACGTACACTGCCAGAAATATCTAAATTTGTATTAAGAAAATTTCGCCGAGGAGTCGGTTCGCGGAAGAGTCGTTCGGAGGGCAATTACAAAATGTAAAGTTCAAACACTGCTATTATAGAAATCTGAACTTTACATGTGCAGAATTCTTACATACATGTAAAGTTGTACACTCACACTCACCATCGTCCCCACCCTCACCCCTAGAATTCAGGATTTTAGAATTCTGAACATGCAAAGTTCAGAGTTCTAAAATTCTGAGTTCTAAGAATAATAGCTGTGTTTCAACTTTACATTTTGTAATTGTAATCGCGCATCTCTGGTTGTTCGCGGAAGGGTCGTTCGCGGAAGAGACATTCGCAGAAGCGTCGTTCCGTGAATAGTCGTGTTACAACGTGTCTAGTTAGTGTCTTTGCTCCATTCATTTATAGCAGTGAGAGAAGTTGGTTCTTTTTCTAGAGTGTTGTAAATAAAAAGTTTAGCTAGAGGTGTCTATTTAGAATTTTTAGTTAAATTTCCAATCTCGAATTGAATTTCAAACATCCACTAGAGAATCTGAATTTTGGATGATAAAAAGTATGTTTTTTGGACTATTTTAAGACAATAGAAGCAACAGCAAGGACAACAAGTTCATCCATCGTGCTTAGCGATTATACAAAAGGTGGTAACGTGACGGCTACAGGTATTGGTTGCGGCTGCAAAATTTGCCTGAATATACCATCAATTGGTCAAACATCTGTTGCAACAACTAATTGCTGCTACACAGATTTATGTAACAGTGCTTCGCCAACATCACATTTAGCCTGGGACTCGAATTGTAATAACTGCGGTGGTGGTACAAGCGGAAGTGTTGCCAACAGCAGTACTGTATCTAACTCAGAACACTATTTTATCCTACTTTTAGCACTTGTTATTCTATATTTAACGATATAAGACTAATTCGATGCTCTGCATGAGATGGCTACACGATATTTTAAATACTGTTATATGTATATAACATGTAGTTTCAAGAACAAATGTTGTTGTTTGTTTATTCAAGAACAAATGTGGATTTCTTTCCCTTGAAAAAGAAGTCATATGAACATTTTAAAAGTCTTGATACAGTTTTTTTGATAAACGTTTTGGTCATCATAAAAAGGCTGAAAGGAAACAGCCTGTGTACAAGGTAGGAGAGGAGCTGTTTTCATTGACGTTGATTACAATTTTATTTTTTTGGTCAACATAGATAAAAAGTCAGCTCTTAGTTTCCCGTTATGATGCAGGCGGTGTCTTCACCGCATAGAGATGGCTGACACGAAATAGTCCACTTTCTTTCATGCAGTTTTTTTCGAGACTTTTTCTGTTTTCTGTATTGTTTTGGTGATTTATTTGCGCATTGCTACCACTGATTTTTCCTCATTTTCACTCCTTTTCCTCAACTTATCTTATCTAAATAATTCGATGGTTTTAAGAGCATAAACGTTTCTCTGTACTTTAGCATTTTTTGACCGATTCCAAACAGCGTCTAACATATGTCTCATCTCGCCTTTACAATCTATCCAGCGCCGAGTATGTATCCCAGGATTACCTATCCCAATAGCAGTAGGATCTCTCATTTACTATTTAACAAAATAAACGTAGTAAAGAGTGTCATCACTCCTATGAACTTATAACAATGTTCTATTTTTTCGAAACTTTGTTCCCATGATGTGTAAGGCACATCTTTCCTGGTGTTAGTTAGTATCACATATGCACCGATATTATAAGAACTGGTTTTGGTAGTTATACGTGGTTTTGCTAGAAAAATCTAAAATATGTTTAGACTATAGCAATGAAAAAATGACTAAACCAAGCGAGATAAAAAGAGGTAATCGTACTTTTAAGTCAAAATCTTCCGTTTGTTTCGGCACTAAAATGGAGATGATATTAAAAACAAGAAAGTATACATCGCACATATCTGAGTTATGACATTCTGTTCGCTGTTTTACAAAACTTTATCAATATTGCATGAAGTTTTAACAACATCAGAATTTATGTTTTTGGCCCCCATGCTGAATATATCTATCAAAGCAGACAAAATCTGCTACATTTTGTTACATTAAAATTACTAAAGATCACTTTTTTATGCTCATCCGAGTAGGTATCTGAAAAACGTTTAAACCCCCCCCTCCCCCGTCATAATAAAAGACGCGTGGTCTTCTATGTTCTAGCGTAGAAATTTTTTAGGGGATCTTCTAATATAAATTTCTGTGGATAAAGATTCGAATATCGTTACCACTTACTGTTTGATGTTACAGCTGATATCGATGAAATTTAAAATCATCCATTTTCTCCTCCGCGTGGTATTTATATCTCTTCTCTGTATCCTATTGTTTTCATTCTCGCTGAAAATTATTTTTTCTTCCGTACGAAGAAAATATATTCCCTTTCTACAGAAATAAAATATTGCTTTCTCTTTTATTCTTTGTGACTTCATTCTCGATTAGACACGATTCAACAATGACGAAAATAAGTTATGAAAGAATGGCGTCCTCATATTTCAGAACAGAAGATTTCAATTTATCGAAATTTTTGAGCCTCTATACATAAAGCTCAGATTCTGAGATCGAGGTATTACTAGTTTAAAACTTTTTTTTATCAGAATGTAGCCGGTAAAACGTTGTCCCCTACAGGATGTCCAGTTTGTCTGATCAGATACCTGTAAGTAGAAAAGTCTTCACTCTGTTTTCGATGCCAGACTAACTGGACGTTCTCTAGGGTCGTCTTATATACCTTGTATGTTTACCATTTATCGTTTTAATGGGTAAAAATCAAACGAAAAGCACGGCCCCAAACTCTTGTTGTGTGGAACAAATATTTTAATTACGAAAATCCATTTTTTGTTGATAAGGTTTTAAAAAGTTTCGTCACCCCAGTTTTTCATGCCGAATCGAATGATGTAACTCTTAACAAAATTTATTTGTGGCGATTGACCGGTATACTCGGTAGGCTTGTGCAGGCTCTCTTAAATCGAAAAATGTTTCCATCGAAAATACTAATATTCTCGTTAGGAACGATTAATATGAAATTTGATAAACCTAATGATGCATCTAATAAAATTATCGTATCCGAACTCGAAATTAGTATTTACGACGGTTCCATATTTAAATGTTCAAGGAATTAAACCCTCTATACAGCAAGTTAATTCCGATGTTGATGAATTTAATTCACGTTTGTTATCATTGCAAGATAATGTCACTGATGTCATTAAGTTGGATATTCAACCAATATGTTACTAAACGATGGCATTCACTTAAATGTCAAAGGCACAATGCAATTATCTTCAGATATTGATGAGTATCTGAAGAATTTCCAGTAAGTGATTTTAGTATCAAGATCGCCCCATTGGACGATTCGTTGTCGAACAGTTCAAACGATTTCGTCAATGATGAAACTGACTATAAGCTTTCTTCGTTTCCTTTCTCCTCTCGTGTGCCAAAGAATAATAGTATTGAAGGTTTTTCTATTTTTAATCATAATATTCAGGGTCTACGTAAGCATATCGATTCTTTACGTTTATTCGTATCTGAACATCAGCATCTTTCCATCCTGTGTATACAAGAAACATGGTTATCTGACATTGTACTTGATAACGAAGTTCAAATTTCTGATTTTTTCATTCTATCGGCTAGATCGACCAACTGTTGCCGGGGGCGTAGCTGTGTACATTCGAAACGCTCTCCCGCATTCTTTGTTAGCAAACGACTGTCAATTCGAAACTCAATTATTTTCTATCCGTATTTCTGACTCCCTGTTATGCTTATGTAACTCGTATCATTCTGAAGCTCAAAATCGAATCCTAATAGCTTTTTTGACAACCTAGAACTATTTCTCTTTTCTAATCCTCCTCAAAATGACGACAATCTCATTCTAACTGCAGATTATGCAGATCCGACTGATAAAAATGTATTTGATGTCTTATCTGCTTTTTTGACACTTTCTTTCTTTCGAAAACTCAATCAACCGCAACCACATCTCTCGGTTCGTGTTTAGATTACATTCTGTACCCTTCTATGTACAACCAACCTTCTTTATCCGACTATCCATCTATCGGCGAGTCAATCCATTTTTCTTTAATTTCAACTTTTGATTCCTTCTATGTCAATCAAATTTCTACTTCTTCTAAAGTCATTTGGGATTTCAGTGAGTGCGATATTAAGAAACTAAACTGTGCTCTCTCCGACCTTTCTAGTGATTTCTAGTCTTCTGATGATCCTAATCTAGTAGTTACTCTTTGGAAGGAGTTATGGGACTTTTACTGAAAGCACTACTATACTCAAAACTTAAAAACGAAAAATTTAACGAAAAAATGCATCACAACCGATAGAAAAACTATTATTTCGCTGTGGCTTTTGATGTGAAAAAATCTGAAGTGTAGCTAAAAGATAGAGCAAAGTCAGAGCTACAAAATGACTAATTCAATTTTTCTTACTTTCAAAACGTTAACACAAGAAATAATTTTTGAGTTTAAAAAGTTCACAATTTTTTCGACTTTCATCTAATTGGCTTAGTTTTCTTGATTGAAGTTCTGAAATTATAGTTTAGGTACGATTTTGTAGAGTATTTCGCAGCGCCAAAAGAGTTTGGACCGATTGGATCAACATTGACCGAGTTGTAGCAAAAACAAAAAGTCTCATTTTCTCTGCCATACCCGTTAAGTTACATGATACTTCTAGCGTAGGCACTGACGACATTCCTATTCATTTCTTCAAACTTTGTACGTCATCCATTTCTAAACAGTTGGCTTATCTTTTTCAACTCTCACTTGATGAAGAAAATAAAGTTTTTGCGCTCAGTTTGTGGAAAATTGAATTCTCTATCGCATGTGACCTTCGAATTGTTTGAGAAATTCTGTTTGGAGGGTCAAACGTGCACTTTCTCGAACATTTTGACCCTTCAAAATTCCAATTCACCACTTGATGTGGTTTTAAACAATCACTTCGTACTTCAGAAAAATTAGGAACTATGTGATTTTGTTCACTTTTTACTGCTTTGTTCACTATTTCTGAAGTTGAGCACATCTCTTTTGGTGTTTCTGGAAAACTCGTTCCTAAAAGGACGGTTTAATGGGTTACGGGAATGAAAAAGTTTTTTTGTCTCCAAGTCTTACCGTTTAGGAGTTTTCTAGAGATCAAAGTCCAAAAAGGATCCTGAACTACTTCCCAAGATTTTTTAATATACTTCAAGCTGGAGAGTTCGGGTTTGTTTTATTATAAACTAGACACCTAACTACATGGACTGACTGTATTAAATGCTGTATGAAATACTCAGTTTTAGGACTTCTAGGAAAATGCCTGTAACTTTTTGAGGCAAGGCCGTACAGAGTTGTGCGAAGTCTTATTTTGATCACACCAAAACGTAGATTTGTTTTTTTAATATGATTGTTTTTATCAAACAATTGTATTGTCGACCAGATAACTCAAGAACTAGGCAGTATCCTTTCGTAAAAATAGGAATGATATTGATCTATATATACGCGTAGACTGTACTCTACTTCTAAATGTACGCGTAGACTTATTTTTGATAGGTCTATATGCGGAATAGAACTAGATATGCACCGGTATCGGTATTCATAACGAAAATACCGACTTTCTTTTACTTGGAATGTTTTGGATTTTTTCATTTGAAATGAGATATTTTAGCGTCCTGGACACTGAATTAGAGACGCAAAACAAGAGCTTTGTTTGTTTTCTAAAGCCAAAGTTTTTCTTTTTCTTCTATCTACACATGCTCAGAATACACAGCTGAGTGTTTTTTAAACGTTCTGCTTGTCGAGGATGCTAAAATACCTCATTTCAAACGAAAAAATCCAAAAGTTCCAGGTCGAAAAAAGCCGGTATTTTCGGTATTCGGTATACCGATACCGGTGCATACCTAAATAGAACAAATTTTCATTTTTGATTAACAGTTACAAAAGTTAACATTTAACAATAATCAATTTTATCCCATTATGAAGATTGTTTTCTTTTCTACGAAAGCAAAAAGATTAGAAATTTTCCTGATTTTTACACAAGTTAGCTAACTAAAATAGCCTTAATTTAAAGAGCACCCTTCCTTCAAGTTTTCGCGAATGTAGAGTACTATACTCACACTTTAAGAGAGACTATTTTTCCGAAAAGGATACCGCCTAGTTTTTGACTGATCTGGTTTACAATATGATGGTTTGACAAAAACAAAGCACTTTTTCTTATCGAAGAGAATATTCACTTAAAAACATTAAACGTTCATAGTCAAGTTCTGGAAGAAGTTCCGTCATCTAAGATGGCTGTCCAGCTTTCTCTTCGGGCCATGGTAGACAAGTCTTCGAAATCAATTACTCGCTATCAGAACTTAATGAAAAAGCGAAATGGAATAAAAAGAAATGGATCGTTACATGTGATCCGTCAACTTGATCAATTAATGTAGCATTAAGTCGAGAGTACTTATTTGCCCTTTTTACTCTAACTCCGAGTACACAAGTTACACATTATGCTCAGCTATTTTTCAGAAAAAGATCTACTGAATTTGTAGAGATATTGGGCCGTCAATACACACCAAAACACTAAGTTTTCTTTTCGTATAAAAATGAAGTGGATGCCAATAGTAGTTTCTCTTACTTGTTCAAAGATAATTAACTGGTTTATTTTCCTTGATACATTTTCTGTATTAGTTTTATACATATAGTTTGTTTTTGTCAAACCATCATATTGTGAACCAGATAAGTCAAAAACTAGGCGGTATCCTTTTCGGAAAAATAGTCTGTCTTAAATTTCTAATGTATCTTTTTGCTTTCGTAGAAAAGAAAACAACCTTCATATTGCGGTAAAACTGGTTATTTGATTTGAAAACGGATATATAAATACATATATACATATGCGCATAACTGATATTTATGAAGAGGAATTTTACAGTTTAGCTTTAAATTGTGTTAACTTTCGTAACTATTAATCAAAGATGAAAATTTGTTCCATTTCGCATATAGACCTATCAAAAATAAGTCTACGCGTATATATAGATCAATATCATTCCTATTTTTACGAAAGGACACTGCCTAGTTCTTGAGTTATCTGGTCGGCAATACGATTGTTTGATAGAAACAATCATATTGAAAAAAAAAATCTGTGTTTTTGGTGTATATTGACGGTCCGATATCTCTACAAATTCAGGTGATCTTTTCCTAAAAAATAGCTGAGCATAATGTGTAACTTATGCACTCGGAGTTAGAGTAAAAAGGGCAAGTAAGTGCTCTCGACTTAATGCGACATTAATTGATCAAGTTGACGGATTATGCATTAAATTCACAATGAGCTAGAAAAACGTAGAAAACTAAATTCACGCTAAAATAGAAAATTTATTCTTTTTCATTTCGTTCATCAAAACGTAAACGTTCTTATATCGTTTAGATTACTTTATTTGAAAAGGGATATATAAATATATATCTACGTGTAACTTATATTTAAGTAATACTTGACTTAAATCAAATAATAAGGTGATATTCGTGATCAGTAGCTCACGACGAATCAGAATATGTGTGAAAAAACAGAAATTAAATTTTGTGGAAACTTTGCATTACTGGAACCTTACAAACAGAAAGAATACAGTTCAGGTTTAGATTGCGTTAGATTGTGTAACGGAGAATAAAAAGATGAAAATTTGTTCTATTCAGTACATAGAAAGAATCTCTGTCGTTTCGCCAAAAGATGATTCACCAAAAGACAATTCGCCGTGGCGAAAAGTCATGGGGCGTTTCGCCAATTTGCGAAGTGTCTTATGCCGTTTCGTCAATTGGCGAAGGGTCTTGTGCTGTTTCGCCAATTGGCGAAAGCGTACAAATTCTTGGCGAAACGGCACTGACATTTCGCCATGGCGAATTGTCTTTTGGCGAATCGTCTTGCGGCGAAATGGTTTTTTACCA
>CAJNOQ010009118.1:0-10559 GCA_905250885.1 Didymodactylos carnosus | reverse complement strand
GTGAAAAGAGTTCCACCATTATTAGGACCACCAATAATAGGTATAACAGTACAACCTTCAGGACACGTCCATTTGGATGCTTGGCTGCTGAAACCAACTATAGCCAGGAGGATTATTACTGAGACTAGAACTTTGGCTTCCATATTCGTGCAAGAATACACTGTTGGTTCGAAGAGGTTGATAAGCACTAACTCCAATGAAGAGATAACGTTAATACTGATTTAAACAACGAGTGAGCCGCGCTTTTATGAGACTGTGCAGGTTGTTTTCAACAAGAGAAAGATATTATTCGCTGCTTACCTTCCTACTAAGAGACACTTCGTAGGACAGAGCGCTGTAAGAGAAAGATACATTTGCTACTCTCCACCTGAATCAAAGTCCCTCGGTAGGCCTGAGCAAGACGAGAGAAAAATTTATTTGCCACTCTTTTTTTACCTAGGCACAGCCATTCGATAGATCAGAGCATAGCGAGAGAAGAATGATGAATCACTATGTCGCACTCGACAGTAGTTCCTCAAATGCGTCCTGAATGCTCCTTCTCGATTCATCGACGTCTACTCGATCTGAAGGGAAGAGCATGATATAAGACCGACATTTACAGTGTGCATGCATCGACCACATGACTCCGATCAGGCAATTGCGCATCTTTTTGCTTTCCCTTTCTCTGTTTGCTTACCTCCACTGAAACGCCTGGACTGACGTCACTCGATTAATTATCCCACTGCGCAACGCATACCTTTTGTGTGCTTATTCATTATTCAGCATGACATGGTCTGAAGGTGAGAAAGTACTTTTTTCTTTTCACACTGATCAGATCTTCGATTGGCAAGCGAAGGTAGAATACTGTTCAATAATATCCCACAGTGAATATCAGAACTCTTCCTTTGCCAACCAATAAAGAAATTTTGTGAACAAAAGATGCATGCTAGGTTTCAGATGAGCTGTCAATTTTCCTACTCCGAGAGCACCATGAAAGAATAGAAAAGAAAAACCAGGTAGTATCGATCACAACACACCGGTAACCGTGGGATTATGAGCATGGATGAACAGAATCGTAAAACAAATATGAACTGCATCTATGCACGCATGTATTGACGTCTATGGCGTGATTCCACAAACATCTAATGAACGGATCCTACTAGTCCTACGTCAACTCGTCGCTAATGCAGGTCCATCGACTTGATTCAGTAGAACGCTCTTTCAATCTCTGAATAGACTTCCGTTTGCCGATCAGTTGATAATACATGTGTATTCTTCATCTTCCGCTGTTGCTCTCGCCGACCGTTTATCGATGAGCGCTGGCTCTCTGCTTATAACGGCAGTAGAAAGTGTGCACACATGACGCAAGACAACGTGTAAGTTGAGTCTCGTCGAACAAATATCGTGCCGTGTCGTGACTAGGGTGGAGGTAAGAGTGAGTCCAGCAACCATGATCGGTTTGAACCTTGCTGAACGCCCTTAGGTTTTCATTTTATCGGCGTTTTTCTTTTGGTAGACGACTACGAATTATTCCACGTATCACATTGTGATTGATTTGATTGTCAGCAATGAAATGCGTATTCTCTGTCGGTATACCATCAAATGCTTCATTCCATAGCTGATGCAGATTTGAGGGTGAGGGTGAGTGTGTGAGGGTTAGAAAGAGCTACCATAACATGTTTCACTGCTGCTCAAGCAGATCATTCAGATGGCTCTTGCTTCAACAAAGGATTCAGTTCCCTATCAGCCGATAAGATACCAAAACCTATTGAAACCGTCGATACTGTTTCAATTCCTGACAATGTGTAAGGATTTGTTATAGTCGATGGTCAACTGACAATTGAATAATAGGATGGAAGCAATCTATGACGTTGCTTCTCCGCTTAAGGTATTGTTCAGGCAAGTTTGGAAAACGATGTTTTCTCATTGTCAATCAAAATATCAAATCGACGGAAGTATATGATGCTCTCTGCAGACATCCAATCACTCCCGATAGATCTATATCGACAAGTTGCCTATTGCTAGTAGAGAAGCTTCGAAATCTACGATTGCCATCGATGTGTTTATCTGAAATGGAAGAATCTGTTCAAGAAGAGTTGTCGAACAGACTGTCAATGAAAATCTATTCCACAAGTACTAGTAAATATTTAGCTTTAGAAATGCGGGATGAAATGAAAAATGCTACAATCGAGGAACATTTGAGAAATTGACTTAGAAAGAGCTATCTGAGTTTAAGTTGAATAGAACCAATTAGCGAATAGAAATTTGAAAAGGAAACGTTAGCATTGAATCATAAGTAGAGAGTGAGATGCAGAATGAAATGAATCAGAAACAATTTCGGTTTTTCTTGATATACAGAGTAGAGATACGTTCAATTGTGGTATTGAAGTTTTAATACACATTCAGATGGAATACAGGTTCAATCGGCAATAGAATGTTTCGCGCGAGTCTGATGAGTACGATGAAAACGAGGTGTCTGTAGTTTAGGAGTCGCTTTTTTGAATTCATTGATTTGTTTAACACGTTTTTCGATATTTCTTCGACGAGCTTCGATAATACTAGCAATTGAAGGAGCCGATAATTTAAGAGAAAAAAGTCGATTTTGTTGTTCGAGGTGTTTCGGGAAGTGTTTGAGCTCTCCATTTGTCACTATATTATTATTATCTTGAATCGTTTCATTTTTCGTTTGAACCACGGCTTGTTGACAATTTTTCGATGTTATCGACCAAATCTTGAGGGCTAATTCAATCTAAATATTAAAAAAAACTGATAGAATATTAGTGTCTAGTCAGCAATAAGGGTAAACCTGATCTGATGATGGGCTCAAATCATAGAACGATTTCACCAGTTGAACTGCGTTTCTATCGATTTCCAATAATATCTTCTTTTGTTCAAAATTGGTAAGGACTGGTTGTAGACTTTGATGTACGAATGTCTCGATGGCGTCTAATGATTCGATATGTTCCATCGTTATTTCCTCTTGCTTTTGTTGATACGGTAAATCTTTAACGCTTTGTAAATGTGCGTTCAGGTTGTCTTGTGCTTGTTTTAATTGATTTAAATTTGTTCTTTGTCGCTTTCTGATATTCTTCTCAGTTCTCGGATACTCCCAGTTGATTGAAGTGCGTCTTGTTAGAGCTTTCGGCATTTTTGATAAATTTCTGGCCCATATTTGATGAATCTGTTTTTGGCAACTTTTCATTCGCTGTTCGTATTGAAAATGTATTATAAGATTTCGTTTGCATTTCTCTTCTTTGGTAGGAGACAATTGTATGATTTTGTCGTCTTGTTCTTCTTCGTCGTTTGGGCCTTGACTAGTTCTCAACCTTGATTTAATTATCTAACATGCAGATGAAAATAAATAAAACAAATTGAGTTTTACTGATGCTGTTAACTAACAAATTCTTTCTCTGTCAAATAATCATCAAGAATATGTTTAGATAAGGAAAGACGAAATCTTATCTAAACTAAAAATTCAAAGATTCATACTTTCTATCTATTCTCATCTTGGAAAAAACTCGAATACAATCAAACCCCTCTATTGTGAACACCATTGGTTCCAGAGGAAATCGTTCAGATTAACAGGGCGATCATACAGGAGGGGGTCAATGCAAATCTACGAATTTTTTTATTCGTGCAGAAGAAATAAGTTCTTCTCTGGTAATCAGCTGCATTTTATTTACAACCATGTATTTCTCATTCCAATCCATATTATTACAAAAACTGATTTCTGGAACCCTACGCTCGCTTGATGAGACTACCGGAGTAGATGGAAACAATCAAAGATAGATGCCTGCTTTAAAACATAGGAGTCCAGCAAAATGTCAGTTCGCTTAGTTTGATTTCGTAATCATGTGTGTACTCCGATTTTCGTTTGAGAATGTTTGATACGGCACCGAGGGATATCTGAAGTCTGTCACTCAATTGCCGACGAAAAAGCCCTCTTCCTTTTTCTTTTATCAGCACCATCTTGTCTTCCAGAGAAAGTTTCTGACGAGATGCCATACCGAATCTGACAATGACAAAAGACTATCCTTCGAACAAAGGAGAAAGACGTCTGATTTACATTCACTAATAGATGTGATTCTAATTGTTTCATTTCTAATTCACATGATTCTTTTTTTTCTTTAGCCAATCGGATTTCAACCAATAGGAACTGCTGTTATGGCGGGAAAAAGACAGCGCCATCTATAGACGTTCACATAAGAGAGGGCGATTCATGCAGCAGGTTCCGAAAAAAGCCGTTCATATTCAGAATCGCGAGGTGATCAGCTAGGAGGGGGTCAAAACCAGCAAAATCTCGTCGGTCGTTCTGGAGGGTGTTCAATATAAGAGGTTGATCACTAAGGAGGGGTGTTCATTAATAGAGGTTTGACTGTATCTGCGAATCATTATTCTCTTTCTCGTCGAGAAGAGTCTTGCAAAAAGAAATTCTTTGCTTGCTTGCTTGGATGTCCGCAAAAGGTCGAAAAGACATTTTATTAATCTCTTGACTAAAACTTGACCAAAGGATTTTTGAGGGTGGAGAGTTCGAATTTGACGTTAGTTGTTCAAAACTTTTTTTATATCCATTTTTTTAGACAGAGGATGTTTTTTTACAAAAAGTTTTTATATAAGAGTTGACTGAAGGATAATCGGGATCGATGAACTCGAATCCAATGTTAGTTTTTTGAAATTTTATAAATAAATAGTTCGCTGATAGCTCAGAAACATCACCTCTACGAGAAAGAGCTGAGCGAGTCCTCGGACGAGCATTACTTGTTACAGTTACAGACCAGCTAGATTTCACATCAGAAAAAATTTCACTGAATTTCGTTTAGTCGGAGCTAGCCTATCTACACAATACTACCTGTTACGAAATTTCGTCTTCTTCCCAAAAACTGACGTTGAAGTAACAAAAAAAAGCAGAACCATTTGACGTTGTCTTCTTTCATTTATGATCCAATTGGAAAGTTATTTTTGCTATGAATTGATCTTTTTCAGAGAGGTTTTCACAACCGTTCTCCTATGCAGTTATCCTCGAGAAAGTTCTTATATATCTAACGTAACCTAGACTGTCGAGAAAAAGTGTCGATAATGTTCTTTCCAACGCTAGACTCAGCTTCGCTTACTTTTCCCTTCGAACCTTCCTCGTTTGTGAGTGACTGCGATAGCTGACCATACCGAACTCTCGTTCATTTGGTTATCGAACAATTGAATAGACGACATTAAAATCTCCAAATAATTCAATTTACAATTAACCAAAAGATTACTATTCTAGCACATTTCCAACATGGAACAATATCTACCAAACAATCAAACTTATTTGGTTTTTATTTTCTTTGAACTAATTCTTTGAGTAGATATAATGACCAACTGCAACTCTTAAGTAATTTTCATGAAAGGAGAGAAGACGAAGATAAATTTTCATAAGACATTTTCGTTCATCTCATCGTTGACTGATGCGGACACTTATAACAAGAACTGTTCAAGTAACCTCTTTCGGTTTTTATTCTTTCGATAATGTGAGACGTCACTCATTATCATTGGTCACACTTTGTTATGCGAATGTGATTTGAAAAAAATGAAAAGATCAGAATTGGGATTTACTTTTGATGAGTTTTAGTGTCTTGCAGGACTCGCGATATCAATAGACAAGTAAGGTGGTCCGTTGAGATATCATCATTCAAATGAAGATATTCAATGGATTGTGCTATTTATATCTAAAGAGATCTAACATATTTTCCATTTAAAACGTCATTTAGAATTTTTTTCAAAGCTGCATCTAATTTCAAATCAATAATGATGATTTTGATAATTTAATGTATGTTAGATACGATTGAAAATCAAATCCCAGAAGACCAAAAAATTAAACTTTATTAGGTTGACGTTTCATAATAAAATCATGATCTGTCCATTCTCCAACAGGAAAATTAGCTTCCCCAACTGTGATGAAACCGTAAGGTGTATAAAATTTCTGGGCTTTTACGTTTCCTGACCACACATTGAGCCATATCGGTCTTCCTGGATGATGTTCTTCTAACCAACCTAAGATAACATTCATTAATTTTTTTCCCAATCCACGAGATCGACAATTACGTTGAACAAACAAATGATTCAGTGCTCCATCGAGATTTGAACACAGATCAGGACGAGGAATGTCATTGATATGAGCAGGACCAACAACAGCATAAGCGACAAGTTCACCATTTGTTTGATCTTCTATCACCCAGACAGCTTGATGTGAATCAACTATTGTCTTAGAGAACCACTCTGGACCAGCTGATGAACGAAAATTACAAATGAGATCTTTTTCAGGATAACCAACACAAAAAACTTCGACAAATGTTTCTCGATATGTTCTTTCAGAAAGTTTAGCTAGTGCTTCAGCATCAGAAAGATCAGCACGACGAAGAACAAATTGACTGTCCATGGATTGAATTAAGTTGATGCAGATTAGATTGGAGTTCAAATCTAAACAAAACGTCATAAATATATGAAGATGATATTTGGTTTTTTTCGACTATTTGATCACTTTAATCTTGTTCGACTTACTTTTATTTTTCAAAAGATCCTTTTTCAAGTTAAGATAATGTTGATGTGTGCAGATCTTAAAAACAATATCAAAGTAAATAGTTATATCAGTTCTTTTGCTCGTTGTCCTTTTCACGCAGAAGAAAACGTGACAAATAAATACTTTGCAATCTTATCATTTCAACGAAAGAAAATGGTAACAGTCAAAATTGACTCCTCATCGGTAAACAATCTTGTCGCTTCAATTTTATTATTTTACTTACTTGAAAATTGATCGACTTTATTTGGATATTGTGCCATCGTAACATCACAAGTAACGCTCATCCACAGATTCGCTGACCCTTTTCTGAACAGTCCTAATTGGGTTCTTCAGTCACAATAGTCTGATAAGGGGTACTGTATTGTTGTGCGCAACTAACTTCATTCGAAAGTAGCATTCAGTGTTTTTCGCTGTGTGTATACGTAGTTGTAAGATAACTTACTTTGCTCACATAACTGGTGCAAACCTTGTCTCGATGTGATACATTACGCGTTTTACAGATACGATTCAGCTATGCAGTTCACATAACCTGAGGGTCGAGCAGTGGATGATGATGTTTGTATGAGACTGCTGCTACTATATCAAGATGAGAAATATGATATACGATCGCCATTCTATTCGTATAACACCTATTTCTGTTTCCCTTCACTTCAATAATCTGATTGATCGAATTATTGAAACCTGTTCTTTCACTGGAAAATGAATTGGAATACTGAGTGCTTTCTCAAAGAAGTGGATCAAGAAATGAGTAACTCTCCCACTTGGTGCATCCAATGAAAATCCAAAATTGTACGATGCATCTACCTTCGCTCGTGTATTTTAATCAAGAACTAGAAAAACTTTCATCATGACAACCTCTTCTCGGTTAAGAGCGGTTAGCGCGTAAGACTGATCTTCATTCCCAATTCAGTTGTGAGATATTGGATTTTAGATGCTCGACTGATCTGTTTCTATGAAAGTGTCACATGACTGATACTGATATCAAAAATAATTTCAGTTTGAACTCAGTTAGAATTTGTGAGCCCTCTCTGTAATTATCCTTGATAATACCTGTCTGATACTTGGCAGTGAAATTTTATGTAACATGTCACTCTACGTGAAGGACGAATGTCGTCTCCAAGTCGGTCGTCGGCGCCCTACCGGGGCGCCACTCCCGACTCTCCACGAGTTTCGACCGATGTGTCACTGATTTCAAAACTTCCCTCACAAAAACTGCTCATATTAACGCATGGAGAATCATACGAATCTTTCATTAACGTCCTCTAGAAGTATTATTCCTGAGATGCAATCTCGGAAAAGCAAGTTGGGGCTGACTTATCGAAAACGACAATGCTACTAAAACAATGAGTTGAACTAACAGAGATATCGAGTAAGGTACTACCGAACTTTCGACGAGACTAGTCTTTATTTCCCACGTAGGTTTTGTTTTAATGGCGAAGTTTTCAGGAAGCGAAATGTATCGCTGTCCATACAGCATAGGAAACATCTCAAAGTCGAAGCTGCGTGCATCCATCTTGTTGGCCTTCTTCTTTGGCCTCTCGTCCTAACTGATTTATGCATTGCTATGTCCTAGAGGATTCGAGCACGTCTATAGGGATAAAAAACGGTGAGATAATTTGGCTTGTTCATGTTCGTTACACACATTCGTGAGGCGATAATGTAGACCTAACGATTTATCTGGATGATTTCAATCGCGTACAGCACTCTGAAACTTTTTGACATAAAGTCATGACAATAGTCGCGGCGCACAGAATCTCTTCCAGTGTCCCTTCAACTTAAGCTGTTGCTTCTTAATTAATAAACTGAGTGGTCACACGAGAATGGGAAATCCATGATTTTCTACCTGGTATCGTCGATCAGAGACTCTAGAATTAGGTTATTGTTTCTGGGACAAAATCTTAGCTCGAAACCAGGCTAGTACACTCCTGACTCGTCGCCCGTTGTGTCTTCGATAAGCAATGTTTTGTGATCCTATGAACTGAATCGTACAAAAATATGTGTAAAACCAGATTCTAATCAATTTGAATTGGTGAATGCCATCTTAGACAATTTCTCCTTATTTGACGCTTATATGATTTCTCGAAAAGACTAATTCGACACTCGGATCATAGTTCATTTTACACATAACTTCAAATAGAGGATAAAATCCGAAAAGTCAGAATCTGACAAAATAAAACATCCATACAGCAGTTGACTGAAATCTCGTTATCTTATGAACGAGCACGGTGACGTAGCCGACTTAAACAGAGCGCTCTTTCCCATTTTGCTATGCTTATTTGATAAACATCCGCACTCAAAACGACATGAAGAATTATTCTTGACTGATTGATTAGTAGTGTTACCAGACAGAAATCGGATTTAAACCCTCTATAATCAATTGCCGGTGGTCATTCAACATTCCTAAACTCGATGCCCACTAGTTGTTCGCGAACCAATCAAAATCCAAGGCTAATGAAGCTTAAATCCAAAATTGGCGCATTAAAACTGCTACAGTCGGTTACTCTCTCGATATCTCGATTTTCATTGGTTGCGAGTCGATCAATCGAGTTTCTAGGCAAATCTTGGTCAGTTTCGAACTTCCCACATCCAACTACCAATCACGGACCACGTTTTCGAAAACTCGATTTTGATTGGTTCTTGGGTAACCAGTAGAATTGTGAGGCAGTTTGAGTCCGGATTCGAGCTCTTCGCATCAAATTACATCTACAAAACCATTTTTCAAAAAAATCGATTTCCATTGATTCCCAGTCAATCAATAGAATTTCGACGTAAACGGTCACTAAATTCGAACTCCCTGCATCAAAGTACCCATCAAGGATAACTTTTTCCGACAACGCGATTTTCATTGGTTCCTGGTTGACCAATGGGGTTTCGAGCAAAACTGAGCCCAGATTCTGATTCACGAGGCTTGATTACCTGTAGCCAATCAGTTTCGGAACAAAACTCGGCTTTTCCGCGCTAATTTCGGAATACTGCTTTCTGATTGATTGGACGGACAGACACACAAACATCTTCTGTTTGCAAGACCCTTTCTTTCAGAAAAGGGAATCTTTTCCTTTCGTGCGAGACAATATATTGCTACGAGAGAATACAGGCCGCACAGTTGACTCTAAGCATATTTGATAGATGAGAACGAGTGAGGGGTAAGTCTTTTTTTATCACTAATGCGCACAAAGGTCACATGCGAGTGTTGCTTGACTTCCTACCTAAAATAACGGCCACCGAAAGTTTTTAAAGGAAGTCGCAGTCGCAGCTGTTCAACGTTCACAGTGTGGTAATGCTAGGACAAGATTATTGCCGCAGAGCATCAACTTGAAAAACTAACTTCTGATAGAAAGGATACCTCCAACCTTATTCGAGGCTTTTTCTCTTGAGATAGAACGAAGTTGTAGCATCGGATATGTCCGTATTCAATACAGACTGATATTTTACGCTAGAAGTAATCCTCTGAACTGTATCTGGACAGTTTTGGATGAGATTCATCGATGTCTGCGGCTCCTATAAGACGATGGTACAACCCTCTCAGTGCATGGCGAAGAAGGGTACCAGAGACATTCTTTTATCTGGATTTAACTGGTGCTATTGAAGCATCATGGGAGGGTGTATCTACGGTAAAAAGTACTTCACGGAGATAGTCTAGATCAACTTATGAGCTGAAAACAGGCACCTAGAAGATTCTCGGTATCTGTCTTGTACGGAAGAAAGGAAAAGAGATGCAATTGTGATTATTTAACCATCGGAAAGAGCGGAAAATTCTGAGTCGAAAGAAAGCCTTCAAGGGTTGTCGAGGCCGATTTCAGATACACTTTTGGTCTACGGACTCTCTATGGACCATTAGAAAGATCAATGTTGATATTAACATAACTCACCTGACGAACAAGCGAGTTCCGATTCCGCGCGCAACCTAGAATCATCATTCGAAACTCTAATTAACTGCATGAACACGAGATCTCTAGCGTGTGAACAAAATTTTCGATTTCCCCGTACTCCAGCCGAAGGGCGTGGATGGGTCGAAAAAAATCTCGCT
>CAJNOQ010009117.1:0-10559 GCA_905250885.1 Didymodactylos carnosus | reverse complement strand
GATATTGCTTTATAGTTTTAAACAGTTGCTCAGTTGAATTATCGTGAAGTGTTAATCCTAACTCAGCTGTAGTAAAACAGCGCCTTCGCGACAGAGCTTCCTCTAGTGACACATTAATTGAATCTATCAGTTCCATCGTAAGCTAAAATGTAATACTGTTAATCATTCGTTGCAGTGGAGTTCTAAGATGGCGCTCCTATTTTTTGAGAGAGATCGTTCAGGGGCGTAACCAGGATCTGTTGATCATTGGGCCGACTTCACTAGTTCAAAAACAGCTACTGGACCACGCTATGATAATTCAAGAAAAAGCTGGGCCAAACGATATTTTTTCAAACCTTGAGCTGGGAAAAATCATGGAGTCCAAAATCTTATCAGGCCAAGACTCAAATCGAACTGAGTCCTGGCTCTGGTAGTTGCGCCACTGAAATCGTTAGGCTTATAAAAGAAGCAAAATATCAACTTTTTATCTAAAGGGCCACTAATGTCGAATACTTTGACACATTATGACGTTTAAGTGTGGTATATAATAATAAAATAATAAACTGTGTGTTTATAATCTATAATATTATAGATTACTAAATAATACCAGGAATCATTCCAGACTGCAGTAAACTAATTTAGTAACCAGTAAGTAATTTTTGACAATTGTCGAAATTACAAGGACTTACGACAACAGCCGATGTCGATTGGTGGAATTCCGTTGGCAGAACTCCAACTGTCTATCTTCTGTTTTACCGGTTTAATAACTAGCTGCTTTTCTTTTGATAAAGTGCTTTTTGAACTAACAAAGCATACTCTTTATTCTCTCTAGAACTAGTTAAAACATTTTGTAATGGAAATAGTAAATATAACTTTTTTTATGGGAAAAATGTGTTTTGATTACCAAATTAATTAATAGACAAACAACAATATATATAACCGGCAGATGGCAGAAAAAGAAAAGTAAGCATGTTTTTCGTGACACGACATTTCCTCGAAGGCTGGTTGATTGGAAAAGAAGAATAAATGAGCCTGGGTTTTATATTTTATATATCGTGTTGATACCATTACAGATATACAGTTTCATTGCTTATCGTGTTAAACCGGTTTTCTCTTCGGTAAACGATAAGCTGAAGCTCACTATTTATCAGCATTGGCTGGTGTATAATCAGGACTTTTATAGCAGTGCAGAACCCGTGACACGACATTTCCGCGAACGGCATGTGCAGTGTGAGAGTGAGATCGAAAAGTATTTTTACACAAAACATATTTTCACAAGGAAAAAAGAGATGGATATCATCAAAACACAGAGAAAGTGATTAAAAAGACCTGGAAAAGATAGTACGAACACAGAAGAAAGAGAACACATAGTGAATACACAGGGATCGAAACATGCTTCGAATACCTAGACCAAATACATTTAGATCCAGGGAATGATCCCGAATACAATATTACTACGAGATAAGCGAAGATGGAACATCACAAACCCAAAACCGGTATTATGATGACTTTAAAATAGTGATGCGAGTGCGATGATTGTTCTCGGTTAATTTGTATTTTTTATGATGCACATTTCGAAGCTCATAACTTTCTTACAATAAGAGTTAGCGAGGATCAACCAGAGGCTATTTTGTAGAGCAGCATGTTATACTCCATCTTTCTATCATTGAGACAATTATTTAAAGACTTATTTTGATATAAAAAAATTGGTGATACAAATCGAGTCAGGACTTCTGGGCCACCCTTTATGTGCGCTCAATCGAGTTTCAAAAGCAAACCTTTTATATAGGTATAATCAGTACACTTGAAGTGAAAATATTCATCATTGTCACCCGGCCCTTAATTAGAAAAACATAAGCAGAGATGGGCAAGTCATGACATTTCCAGTCTCAGTCATTTTTTTGAAAATCTTCAATCTTAGTCAAGTTTTAATGACAAAACTATCACAGTTCAAGAAAATTCTCAAACTTTTTTGTTATGGAAACTTGATTGTGGTCAGTGAGAGCGAGATTAACTGTTCAAAGCACTTTGGTTGGATTTTGTCAGGATAAAATATTTGGAAACATCCGGAATGGTTTATTACAATTATAGATCGTAGGCTATGCACCTTGGACTTTGACTAAAAAAGTCCTGTCTAACTCTGGAAGTTATGTTTAAACAATTGATTCAGTCTTCTATCCAGAGGTAGTTTTCAGAGTTGAATTCGAATTTACGCACATTCCGATGGTAAGGCGCGCGTAATTCAAACTTACCGAGGGTCTTTATTTTTGAACGAAAAACACATACTCGGATAGGAAAAAGTGTGCTGACTCCCAATATGACCTTTTTACCTCAATTTGACTGAGTTTTCGGGGAGAAAATGGCAAAATAGTGAGACCAGGCCGGAAACTGACTGTAATTCCCAATTTTCTGGATCAGAACTCAACTTTTTAGCAATAAAAATATCATTTTCGGAATCAGAATCAAAAACTGAGTCGATTGATATGTATTTCGTAAGTTTTAATTGATTTTCAATTTTGAGTGAAAATCTCGGTAATTTTTCAACGTGAAAATTCGAAAAAAATCAAAGTAGTCAGATAGGATAGATATACATATCAATCGACTCAGTTTTTGATTCTGATTCCGAAAATGATATCTTTATTGCTAAAAAGTTGAGTTCTGATCGAGAAAATTGGGAATTACGGTCAGAATTCCGAGTTTTTCGTCTCTTATTTAAAGAATCTAACCTATTTCTATATTAAATAACAAAATCAAAAAAGTCTCTGTGTAACTTTGTAATAATAAATCGAATATTACAACGAGGAACAATCAAAAACAGATCAAGATGCGGTACACCACGAACCGTTCGAACAATTGAAGAAAACACTGAAACGGTTACTCCATTTAAAAAAGGGGTAAAGTCAAAAGAAAAGTGGTATTTGAATTACAACGACACAACATTAAAGGTAAAAGAACAGCAGTGCAAAGAACAATCAAGAAATTAAATTTGAAACCATTTAAATTGAAAAAAGCACAAAAGTTGACAACGTTAAACAAACAGCAAGGTGTTGAAAAAATTAATTCGAAAATTTGGCACAAGAAAGAGTGGTCAGAAATGGCAATGGCACAAGATTATTAATACTGACTTTTCTGGAATATTTACAATCGAAGGTTTTTGGAATACTAAAAATGATGTCATTTATGCTGAACATTCATCTGAAATTCCTGCTGATTTAAGAGAAGCATTAGTAGTAAAATTTCCAAGTGGTGTCATGTTGTGGGGAGCTATTAGCTCCAAAGGCTTGATGCCACAAAGTTGTCCTATCAATTTTACTCAATTGTTACGAGATCAACTCCCGCTTGATAAACGTAAAAGAATCTACATGGCCGGTGATTTGTATGCTAAATTTTTACGTGAAGAAGCTATTCCAACAATCAATGAAGTGGTGAAAAATCTAAGCGAAGTCATATTCCAAGATGATCAAGATTCAAAACATCGAACGAAAGTAGCTATGGACGTTGTTTCTGATCATTTCGAAGAAAGAATAGAACCAAATGATGGAGATACCAAATTTGCGGATGTATGGCCCATTGAAAACATTTGGGGAATCCTGAAGGAAAAAACGAGAGGAAAGAAGTTTCAAAATCTTGATTTACTCGTTGATTTTATTAATTCAGAATGGCGAAAAATCTCACCTGATCAATGTGAAGCTGATCAAGTTCACTTTACAGCTCTATTACGGGAGACATCATTCCTCGACAAAAACTGTCTACATTTGACGAACAAACTTTTGGATGTTGTGGATTTTTAAATCGATAAGTTATGTGATAAATTTCAGCTCGAAAACTGACTTGTTGATAGATATTGCAAGAAGGCTTTTGCCGACATTACTAGAGCTTTTTCATGAAAAGAGATTCGGGGCTTGGGTGGATTTCAAATGAATGTAATAGTTAGTGCAGATGATCTTTGAATTTCATGTCCATTACTTTTTGGCATACATTTCAAGTTGAGAATATGAAGAAGTTTATTTGTCAAAATGGAAAAGAATTACTTTTTGGAAAAGAATTGAATTTGACTTAGAATCCACCATGTTGTGTTTATATCCAGTAAAGTGCTAATTTTCAACTCTAATTTGTCAACAAAGTTAAGGTTCAACTTTAAGTGGCGACTCGAATAAGTGCGATGTCTATCAAAAACACGCAATTGAACGTATCATATGTCGACACATATGTCGTGTGAAATAGGTTTTGGTTAACATCGAAAAGAACTTGGATGTTCAACATTCAATTTTTCTTTTCAAAAAATTCTCCAGTAAAACAGAAGATCGACAATTGGATTTTTGCCAACGGAATTCCACCATTGTCGTTTTTACTCAATAGATCTGATTCTCGATGAATTTCAGATTGTTTTTCGGCTGTTGTCGTAAGTCCTTGTAATTTCGACAATTGTCGAAAATTACTTACTGCAGGACCGGATTAATTATCGCTTTTTGCGTGAAAACTTCTAAGTCCTGAAACTTCAGTCGACCTACTTTCAGCCATATGAATGTCCTACAGTCCTGAGATAATCTCATGACACAGGACTCTCTACTCCTTTTTTAACTTTCAGGAGATGACGTTCATTTCTTCAGAAAATCGTTACAGAAAATGATGACAAAGCTGGATAGAGAAAAAAGATAAAGCTGATTACCAGAATGCGGTTACTGCTTCGCACCGCATTAATTATGCCAATATTCTATAACATCAGACTCGATTGCTATAGTTCAAAATGCAATTCGCGAGCAATAAGATTCGCTTACTATACTCTAAGGTATTGGTGACCATTCGTCCAGAAGACAGAAGAGACTGTATAGGTGGCGGCGGCGCCACAGGTGGGCTCAGCCCACCTTAGAATATTTTGAGCCTACCCAGAGCATTTTTTTCGGAACTACATTACAAAATTAAGTGAGGCCGAACGCATCCTAGTCAAAATTCAGGGGCCTGAGTACACCCTAGTCTAAATTCTTGGCGCCGCCGCTATGTATAGGTGGTTGATATAATCTTTATTTATTTAGAAATGTTGAAAATATCATTACAAATTATGAGAAGAAGGAGACGAACCCATTACATCTTAACATAAATTGACTGAGGACAGAGGACAGCAGTTTATTGACAGTTTTCCTGAGCGCTTAATGGTTTATCAGCGTAGGATTTCTTAATATACCCTTCCGGATTATAGAAAAGCGTTTTTGTAAACCCAAAAAGGTATCGGAGTTGGATTAATAAACGGTCAGGCTATCACACTTTGGATAAAAAATCCATTTGTTTTCTGATGAACCCTTTCGATTTTTTAATGAACCCAAAAGGGCTTTTCTCATTTAAAAAACCCTACGGCAATTCTCTTAAATAAAGGGGCTTACTGAAATACGGAAAAACGTATTTTAAGAAACGATAAGGGGACAAAAGTTGAATTATTCAAGCTATGAGTTGTAGTGAAGTTCAACCAGCGTTTTTTTCAACTGTTCAGAATGTGGATACGTGTTATTTTCCCATCGATCCAATGAATAATACCAGCTAGTTTTCCAGTCAGTTGTGTTTGTTAAACTTTTATCTTATTATTAGCAGATCAAGAGTCGTGTCATGTTGTTTTGACACGATCATGACACGACTAGGTCATACAAAGGTTCCGTAGACGTGACAAATATCTTCCAGAACGCTTTAAGGGTACTTTCGTAAACCTTTATTCGTTCGGTGTGGTTTCAGTTTCCGAACGCTTTAAGCGTTTTTTAAAAAACAGATTCTTTTTTACAATGTAGGTGGTTACTCAGTGCTGCTCTTCTTCTCTAGCAAATCTATTTTTAATCAAAATGAGTTTTAGTTCGAATCCTGTCCCTTCCTTATTTTTATTTATTCTGGTTTCCTCCTGTATGGAGATATCTTAGTATTTCTCGCAGTTAGTATGAGTACTTTAGTACTAAGAAACATTTTATCGAGATAAAAATACTGGAATTTTTTGAAATCTGTACTTCAGTTTAGACAAAAAAGTTGCATCAACTGTGAATAAATTAAACCCAGAAGAGTAGTTTGGCAGAGTGTGAACCATTTTAGTTGAGGAAAAAACGACGGAAACTCATAACACTGACCACCTCTTGAGGAAGGAGTACAACCAACTTGAGTAAAATTAATAATAACTAATAATAGTTAGTCACTGAACACATATGAAACGATGATTTAAGTTAACTTTCTTCATCGAATTATAACTGTAGATCATATAGTATATTTTTTTGTAAAAATCTCTGAGAATTATTCAGTGTCGCAGGTAGTGGCTAGGTGTAGTGACTTTTGAACAAAAACAAATGAAGGGGTTATGTGTTACTGTACATTGCCACTGTAAATCTTCAACTGAAAATGAGCAGAATACAATCTTTTGTCTGGTACTCATTGGAACATGTATTTGTTTTCGTTTTGAACAAGGCTAATAGATGGATCTTTTTTTTCAATAAGCGTTGTTATGTAACGACACCTATATGAGACACATTCATTCGTCATTCACTCTATCCATTCGTTCTATTTTAAGTCTGGTCATTTGTTATTATTTATTTTCATGTATATTGGTAGACTATGTCGTAACGTTGCATTGTTTTCTGTCTTTCTCTGTTTGGCATTTGTATAGATTGAGCACACTCTCTACTGGCACTGTTATAAAAAATAGCACAGACTCTACTTCTATTTATAAGAAATTCAGAAAAAAGAATCGTATAGTTGTCTGAAGACATTTCAGAGAAACATCTGGTCAAAGATGGCTTTTTAAATTTTTCGATCATATAATCATGTCTAGCGGGCAAAATTAACCATATTCTGACGTTTTCAACTGGTTCTGATTGTGGTTGAGTGACTTATGAATTTTTCTATACTAATTGAAAACAGCTGAATACCTTTGGTTTTCACCAGATTTTAGGACTTTTTTCAGCAAACAATAAACAAATATTATCACAAGACCCAGCATGATGAGTCACCTGTGATTCACTAGTTTTCGAGGCTTTTCTTGAACTTCCGAACTGCTGAAAATGAAAATTTCGCTTGACTCGGATTTTGAGAAGGATACTTTGGACTATGAATCTAGAAAAAGAATCAATATAATCTCGTTGAAAAGTTATAAGAGATCGCCTGCCCATATCGATTGTTTTCAAAATTCTTGCAGAAATATGTATTTTTTGGCACTTGTCGGGCCACACCAACGCAACGTCACATGCAAAAACAAACAGAAAAACGATAGTTTTTTGCCTTTTATTGCAGAATCCTTTTTTTTGCGTTATACTGCGTGTGTTTTTTCAATACAATTTTCGCAAAAAGTGTTTTGGTTTAACAATGCAAAAAAGATTATGATGCAATAAATCATCAGAACTAGTGTAAAATCTGAAAAGTCTGAATATGTGCAATCCTGTATATTTATAAATAGTCCTTTTCCATCGTACATTTACTCAGAGATTTTCTAAGTGATTTCCTCTTAGCTTGGAGGGGACCGATCTGCTGCCAGAAGGAGTGAGCCGCAAGGCTTGCCTCTAAACAGGTTCGATGAACCTGTCCCGTGATTGCTTGAGAAACACCGCATAAAGCATTATAATTACACATAGTAATATTTTATGCATCAAAAACAATGTATTTCTTTACGTGCTTAAAAAGGTCGTTTTTTTTCGAAAAGTGGACCTTTTTTGTAAATCATTTTTTTCCGACAAAATCATATCAACACAAGACAACAAAATGTGCATTCGACGCGTCTTTTCAAGTTCTGTCTGATGAAGGGATTCGCATTGCGATTAGAAAACATTTAATGATTGAAAAAACCAGCTCTTAACGGGGATTTTCCTCGTTTTTCTAAGTTTGAGTACATGCTGCACCATTCTACGGGATTCTAGAACGTGGAATGACATATATCTCGCATGTACTCGATGTGGGCTTTTAGAAAAACAAGTTTTTGTCTTTGGTCAAGTACTTTCAAAACAGACGGAAATCGTGTGGTGTTTTCGCTGAAAAAATACTTTTCCGTGAAAGTACTTGGCCAAAGACAAAAACCTGTTTTTCTAATAGCCCACGTCGAGTAGGCTATTAGTGAAACTTTTTGTCCACTAGTGATTTTGTAGCTCTAAACATATAGAAACTGATCTGACGGTACCGGCTCATGAAAGTGTTTTACTAAAAAATGGTGAAAATGCCTACAAAAGGATTATTCTGCTGGAAAATGGGATTTCCACAGATCTAGAAGACCACCGTGCCGTTGTTCTAAAATTTTTTAAACGTGATATTCGTCATCAGGAGCCCGAGTTCTACTAGTCTTGTTACTCTCGAACAATCCGGACAAAGTCGATGTAAACTCTGGTACACTTTCAAAGGAATTACCCGGCTGTTTTTACAAAGTTTCTGCTTTTAGACACATGCTCCCAAGTCTCAAATGACAAAAACTGAAGTTCTCTATCAAAATGTATTTAGAACACAGTCATGTACTATTCATTTGTTATACAGATGACAATATGAAGTAATTCGTGAACTGGAACGGTTTTGTCTCAGTGTTGGAGTTAAGCTAATAATGCGTGGTCGAATTCATCCTTCTGAACGAACAATCAGAAAGCGTTTGCTATAAACAAACGTAATTAGTGTTTTGAACTATAAAAGATGCATTAGAAATTAACATGCAAACTATTCTAATGGTTATTTCAATACCATATTGACTTTGCAGAAGTAACTTGTAGGGGTCTGCAGGATCGAAAAAGTTTGGTCCCGGTCCCATAAATATTTTTTCATAGCAGCGCTGATAGTTTGAAAGTCAGTGCGTGAGGCAGTATGCATGGAAGGTACCAATCGAAGACTTTTAGAATTTTGTGTGAGTTCTTTCTCGTAGAACTAGTGCTTACATACAAACAGGCACAGAAACTAAGAAATTTTTATGCTCCATACAAGACTATTTTAAAAACAAACTGGTCTTGGTCCTATTAAAAGTCCCGCGGAACTGGGACCATCCTGCAGGGCTGGGCCGTCCCGCAGACCTCTAATAACTTGAACGAAAATAAACATGTAGAACGTATAGCTGTCGAATCAGCTACTTTTACATTCGAACTTAGTTGTCTAAACGTCACTGTAACGTTGAATCTAACGTATTAACTTCAGATCTTTTTTTTTATCACACATAATGACGTTTAACTCTCAAATGAACATGTACTAATTACACTTACTGTCATAGCTTCAGATTTTTCATTATTTAGAAGAAAAAAACCAACAATTAATATTCCTTTTATTCAAATGAAATATACTACAATATTTTTCTTATGTTTATTTCCAATATTATTAATTTTATTATGTTATCCAGTATCATTTCGTTATACAACAACAATAGAAATAGAATCATCAGCAGATAGTATATTTGAATTTTTATCTACTGATAAAATAAAAGAATTACAACCATTAGTTAAAGAACATAAACTTATAAAACAATTTAATTCAACTCATTCAAAATCTTATATAATAGAATCGGTTCCTATTACGATTAATAATTATAATTTATTTCATATTAATGCTAAATCCATTATAATAACAATTATTAATAATTCAAATAAATTAATAACAAATGAAGTTCATTCTCAATTTAATTTAGTAATATTAAAACAATCGTTTCAAATAAAAGAAGATATTCAACATTCTTCTGTCAATCTATTAATTGATGATATTTATTGTGAAACATTATGGTGTCTGCGTAGTTTTACATTAAAACAAATTCAATATGCTCATAGAAAATTATTAGAAAATATTAAACTAAAATTAGAATTAAAATGAAATTAATAAGAATAAGAATAAACAAGTAAAATAACATCCATGAAGTTGAACTATAGCAAATTTAATTTTAAATTAGTAGTTTTTGATTCATTTTGACAACTTTTTTTAATGTTTTTGTTTGAATTTAAATTATTGTTTTTTTGCATTATAAACGAAGAGAAAATTTAAAAATAAAGTTTTCTTTGTAGAAACTGTTGGATATTTTTAAATTCTCTGTGAACGGAAGGTGCGCGTAATGCACAAGTGTAGCAAACCTTTTTTTTCAACTTATTATACATCATTCGATAGAGCTTCCCGAGCCGATTAACAAAAAAATATATCTTTTTAAAGTTTCAAAAAATGTTCTTCGTATCGAAAAAATTAGATTATTTTTCCCTGCTTCACTATTAACAACTGCACTTGATAATGATGTTTTATTTATTTCGAAGTTAAGAGTCTAGTTATGACGGATGTCCTAATCCAGGCCTCTAAAATTGGGACACGTTATTCTACAAAGCTATCTACTATACGTTTCAAAAAAGAATGCTCCTGACGATTTTTCGAATAACGTTTGATCGAAAGTAGGTAAAGAGATGCGGTTTTCGCTGTTCGAGAGCGAACACCTTAAGACATCTTGAGAAATAAAAATCAGACCAAGTCTCCCACCTACAGGTGCACAGTGGGCATTCATGCGGACATTTGGCCAAAAAGTCGAAAATGAGCTTTTTCAAATTTGAACCGTCAGACATGTAGCTCTTGAAAAGGGCTATCGAATGGTGTATAATGATCGACTGATAATGGACTCCTTTAATTAGTAG
>CAJNOQ010009116.1:0-10561 GCA_905250885.1 Didymodactylos carnosus | reverse complement strand
TATTAAATACTTTCAGAAAGGTTCAAACGATGAGTTTCTCTTAAATGTCACGTTGAATTTTAGAAGAATAACGGGGTAAAACTTTTCTACCTGGAAACTCTATCGTTAAACATCCGTTCCATCTATATTGGCACGAAAGACCACTGCTCTAATTCTGAGAACGCCTAATCTATTTCTCGTACTGGTTTATCAAGTCCCCATCTGTGGCAAAACTGTTGAAACATATTATTTTTCTTAAAACGCAAGATTCTTTACTTCTCCATTACTAACCGAACTTCAACAGACCCCTTGCAAGATGAATGGGAAAGAGAAGAATATTCAAGCTGGTAACGTATACATATATATATGTGTCACTGACCACGTTGTAACCGAATGATACGTTACGAGCTTTAATATTCTTCTCTTTCTCTTTCCCTTTCATCTTGCACCAGGTCTAATAAAATATGCTAAAACTTTAGCAGATAGACAGTTTGATATTCTTGTCATTAAAATATGCTTCTCCGATGAATAGCAACCTGTTTAAAGAAATCTCTCAAATGAAACTGTCTAGATGCGAAGTTCCAGTGTGGAATAGAAGACATTAGCATATAATAGGTAACGTTAGTAGAAGGTACTTAGATGACACATTGAAATAGTGAAGTGATTTAGGATGTGGGAATAGGATTGTATGTGTAACAGCACTAAACTCGTAAAGAGCAACAAATCAAAAGCGGATGGGTATAGTTTTCCTACAGTGGAATTCATTGAGCAAAAGATATAAATTAAGTAAAGATTCTAATTAGAATTTGTTTCCCTTTCTCTCGCAACACAATCGTTTGTCAGATGAAATGCATTTTTTCCCACAGTGGCTTCACAACGTAGAAAACAAAGTAATTTTTCGAAAAAAATTGATTTTCAAATAACTTGTAACGTGGAGTAGTTCAAAACAGGAGAGCGTATTACACACATCCACGAACCGAAATCATGAAAGGAACATTTAGTAAGAGAGTGATAGAATGAGGCCTGAGCTGTGCCCACCTTACGCTGTTTTCTCAATTTGTTTAAACCAAATTTTCAGTCAATGCTGTGTGAATCGCAGAGGAACGTTACTTGTAAGATTATTGAATGCAATTTTAAGTATAAACCAAAGATACCTACACAACTAGCTAATACGCTTACCAGTCCTATAAAATTAACCATTTTTCGACCATTATTTTTGTTTTTTCTTACATGTTCTTCTTTGTCATCAGTATCCAGATTTACATATCCAGCAGAAGTAATTCTCAGCAACTTTCGAAACCAATTGCTAGCTCTCCTACAAAACACGTTTAGGTAAAGAAATTCTGAGACTTTTTCCTTCTTAGAGTAGTATACGAAGCTGAAATGTATGCGTTAACAATCTGTAATTGATAATGTAAATAATAGTATTTTACCTTTTGATTGATTGATGTGCATTTTTTGTAGGAAAGTCCTTTATTGTGCCATAATTTGTACTTAAAGTATCTTCATGTATCATACCTGAAGCATTAGAAACCATCGAACCTGATAATTTTACTTTCCCGAACTGCAATTATCTATAAAAGAGTTAAACATTTTTAGACACATTAGACATCGAATCTTACGTAAGAATCTGTCAAGAATCCGATATGAAACATTTAAAAGCCTCGCAAGCGATATTAATTTGATTGGAACCCATTTTGTACTTACAATAAAAAGTTTTTTTGTTTCTAAACCGATAATTATTTAACGCTAAAAACTGGTTTCTTACTCCCTCACCCTCGCCGGAAACAGAACAAAAACAACCGATGCTATTTTCTTTGAATTGTCCATTTTAAGAACATGTGACCGATGTACATACCTTAATGAGTGTTTAGGAAATAGGTCCACATATAAATAAGTGTGACGGACTGTAACAGGTGCTAGACTGACGCAGATACGAGCAAAGTTAGTCGATGAGCCTGCTATAATCTGCAATCGTTGAATCTTTACCAGTGAAAAGGCACATTTCATATCATTGTGCTATTTAATTCGTGCTTTGCTCCTCTCTCTATTTGTTCTTCGTCAGCGCGTATCATTTAGAAAAAAACTTTTTTATTTGTGTTGATTATACGAAATGGTTGACTGCTTCCTCTAGTATGACTGCAAAATGTATCATTAAATATGTTCAAGTAAAGCCAGCTTACAGTGGATAACAAAATTTCAAGAAAATCGATTTTGTAAAAGGTTGAAAATTGCTACTGATTGACTTTTAATTCTATAAAAAGTTGTTCCTTGATTTCCGAAACATCAACACAGAAAATCAAACCAATTTTTCATTCACCTTTTTATTGTCCTATTGCATCAGTATATAACAACGTGCAATATTCGCTGAAAATCAATATGTTCCAACACGTTAGCTTTCCACAATGACTTTCGTCGAAATGTGGATTTTGATGAACCACTTCTCCGATCACAGAGGGCAGCCTGTGATGACTGAAATTGAAAATTCATATCAGTTCCCTAGTTTGTTGAAAATAAATTCTACTTTTAATTTTCGATTTCCTATATACCAGTTCAGCACGGATTATTTTACTGATCACGGAGATATTATTACAAAATTTTCTATTCATTCACTATAAAACGGTGCTTCTTGCCTATACCGATAGAGAAATGTGTGAGGAATATTTACTACGAGAAAATACGTATTCTTTTCTTTCTAGAAATATTTTTCTTTTCTTTCTGTTATTGACTAATTAGTACTAATTAACCTTAATTTACCCAGGTCGGCGGTCGCGCCTAACTCGCGACGTGATCGCAATGTCACGCTGGCGATCGCTATTGTCGTGATGAGAGCACTATAAAGTGGGATTATAGCGGCAGGATCTCGGCAAAATCGCTTTTTTTCAAAAAAGAATCTTGTGAGACTCGTGAAGCGAATAAAACTCGCGGCGTGATCGCTGATGTCTCGCTATTACGCGACGCGATCGCTAAAAACTCACATCATCACAACGTGCCTCATGTCACAGAACTTTATTGGTGGATATAGTTATTGCAAGAACGCAAAAGAATTCTTTTTCTTTTATTTCAAAGTGGAAATTTATATTTCGTGTACTGATAGATAGACTAGTCCACATTCTGTTTATAACATATGTGTCTATAGACACATATGTTACAAACAGACGTGTCTATATGCACGTGTGTAATTGAAGATATTTCTTTTTGTTATTCTCATTTTAAATGAGATATGCAAAAAAAGAGTGTCCGTTATGTACAAGATACTTCATATTCTCTTGACTCAGTATGCAGACTATTACTCGATTTAACGAATAAAACTCGAACATTTGCAGTTTTAGCGAGATTTTATTTTGGGTTTAATACTGTACCAGAGTGGTATTTTTATAATTTTTTTCCTGAAACCTTGGGTTTACCGGCATATTTTTCTAATTAGTTGGTTTCAGAAATGCTGGATTTATTCGTGCGCATTTATTAAATTAAACAAAGTGTTCTATTAAAAAATTTCGATCATTTTCGGTTTTTTCTAGAAAACAGTAGATTTCGAGTTAAATCAGTTCTGCCGAAACGGTGGCGATACTGTGAAGTGTAAAATGCATTTACTTTGAAATATATTGTTTTTTCCAAAAAGCCGAAAATGCCAATAAGTTTTTGATAGAAAACTTGACTTAATTTAATAAATTTCGTTTAAAGTAACTAATACGCATTTTTTCTCTGCCATGTCTAGCGATCTCTGGACATACTGCCCTAGTCCATATATATCTCTCTTCGTGCTTTGTTCATTCACATACACAGACTACATTTTCCTTATATTAAATGTACACATTCTCTTCTTTTCTGTTTATTCATTTTAGATGTACAACGGGCGAAAAATCTCCATATCCCCCTTTCAGTACTTACTTATTCATCACTGTACATACATTTTTTGTCAATCACTTAGAATTGACGACTATATAAGAACCAGAGATATCCATGGCGGCGCTACCGCTACGGCGGAGGCGGCACGGCAGCGGCAACGTATTCTTTTTTACCGTCGCGGCGCGGCAGCGGCAGCTTATTTTTCTCTACTGTCTCGGCGTGGCAGTGGCAACTTATTTATTTTTGCCATCGCGGCGCGGCAGCGGTTCAATTTTTGAAAAGATTTATTTAATTTTTGTCAAAAAAATCTATAATAAAGCTATTCAAATCCTAGCATCATGATGAACACTGGAGTTATAGTACTATTCATAAACTAGTTTTTTCGTGGCTGTTGATATTTCTTTTCTAGATGTTATATAGCATTCTGACAACAGACATACATTCTATATATTTATACGTTCTTCTTTCGTTTGTATCTTTTCTTTGATTTTCTCGCTACTAGTAATTTATGTGAAAAAAATATGAAATATAACAAACACTTAAATCATTTTGCACCAACTTTTTTTATGACAAAAATATCGATCTTATTACACAAGCAACAGATAAAGAATTGACTTGGAATATTCACATATGATTAATTGATCAAAATATTTTAGATCTAAAGAGCATATATATATAAAAATTCACTTCTTAGTGACTATATATTATGCCAGGTACTCTCAATTTTTTATCATTTCTATATCTTTCTAATCTTAAATATTGGTTATGCAAATGGAGAGCAGCCATCTAAGTTGCTTCCCATCACGTCGCGGCACCGATTTTTTAAGAACATCCGCGTCGCGGCAGCGGTGCGGGGCCAAATTTTGGAAATGTTGGCGTTGCGGTAGCGGCGCGACATCAGTTTTTTCGAAACCTTAGCGGCGCGGCAGAGGCTGATTACTAACCGCGATGAACATCTCTGGTAAGAACGTGTTTCTTATTTTTTATTCAGTTGGTGAGAGCGCGTTAAGCGGTGGGTAAAATGTCTTGTTCTTTCAACAGAAACGGTCTATTCTTAGCTAAAGTCCGATTTCGTTTCATTGATCAGTTATCAACATTTCCATTAATTTTTTGCATATTTTTTCTAACAATCATTTCAGATAAGATCTCTTTTTTCTATGGACACGAATATAAATAATAATCCAAGAACGTGGAATGTCAGTGATGTAATGAACTGGGCAAAAACATTTATTGTCGACGATGCAATATTAAACAAATTCAAAGGTAAGGGTCGGTTTTTATGATTCGCTGGTTAAACTTCAAGAAGTATGAAAGTACTTCCTCTTTCCTCGAATTGTAAAATATGAATGCGCATGTCGTTTTCTCTGTTGAGTCTACCATAATCAGAACCATTCCGCGGTCTGCTTCTTTTGCTTTTGCTGACTCTCCCTTTTCGAGTTTCATGCAAAAGTACAAATCATAGGAAATAGTTCAGAAATATTAATTCCGTGTTGTAAAACTCTGTTGAATATTACATGTATCCTCTAGCTTAATCTCTCTTTCTATATATATATATTTATTCCAAATGAATCAACATAATTATCAGTATCTGTGCCACTTTTGCACAAATAACAGACAGTTTCCAACGTTCCGAGACCTTTTTAGCCACATGACTTTTTATCATTATTCCGAATAGAATTTTTCAAATTGTGACCTATCCAATGAATGTGGAAAGACTTATACGACATTTAGCTCTCTCTTTTAAAGTGCATGTATATCGAAAACACAGAAATCTCCTTCAACCAAGCTTATTCTGTTTCGAAAAAAACGCAAATGAAAATGATCATAATCCTGTCGACGTTGACAATCCGGATTCGAATGAATTACATATCGAAACTCAGTCATCGGACAACGAGGAAGAAGAGCGACATATTCTCTTTCACAATAGTTATGAAGATATGTCGCCACCTACTACGCCAGAATTTGAAATTCCAGAAACGTATACCATGAACGATTTTCAGAAACATTACGCTTCATTTCTCCTCGAATTACGAGAAATCTCTTCTACCACTTCATGTTATTAACTCTATTACATGCAATGTAGTTCATCTATTAGATATCGTTTCGAAATTACCATCTCAAAAATCGGATAAAAACGATATTCTGGCACCAGCAGCCACCTTGATCCATTCATGTGCTGGCCCGTCCTTACGTCTCGATGTGGCAAAGAATGTTATCGATGAAATAATCAATCATGTGCAAAGTACCACAAAAAGTGAATATCATTTTAATAAATTATGTAAAAATTTTTTCGGTTATCTGTCATCAACAGAAATATTGCTCTCAGCCCCTCCCGCCACTCAATCAACATCAGCCACTCTTCTCAGAAGCAGCCAAGATTTTGCTTATTATGCGCCCATTCGCGAATCTCTGCGGCGAATATTAGTTAAAGAAGAAATGATACCGTTACTGATCGACAGCATTCAACAACAACAGCAGCAGACGAAGAAAGATGATGATCTAATGTTTTCTTATCGTGACGCACACAATGGTAGAAATATTAAGAGTAATTCATTTCTACTACAACTGTACACCGCTGGTCCGACCAATCCAAGTGATCCTAAAAAAGATATGCACAAAGTCACATTTTATTATTATTTATTACTTGGACATACCCGGTATCTTTCGGTCGTTGCTTCAGTGCATAACGTTATTGGCTATGATTAACACTGATTATCTTGAGAACAAAGACTATTGTCATCCATTTTATAAACCTCTCATCAAGGATCTGAATGATTTACAACAGCACGGTTTAAGATTTGATACATTTAATTCCCAGTTGGTGTTTACGTTCATATGTGTTTCGTCTGACAATCTCACAGCTCATCAGATTGGCAACTTTCAGAAAACATTTTCCTCCGATTATTTCTGTCGTCGGTGTCTCGTTCATTACGACCAACGAACTATACCGTTATTTAATATTGAATTTCCACAAAGAAACGCAACCGAACACCAACACCACGTTCACCAAACGATTCAAAACAACGATGGTTTACCCGTCTTTGGTGTAAAAGGTCCAAGTGTCCTTCAACAATTAGACAGTTATAGTCCAATACGTAGCCTTCCAGGCGGTGTTATGCACGACTTTGCTGAAGGTACGTGTCTTTGCTTCATTCTTTTTATTCTGCGTGGGATCTCTGTTCTGCGGATATAAAGTACGAGGATATGCCCGGTTTCGAGAGAAGATTTGTTTTTCTGCGCGATATAGAGTTACGCCAAAAAAGCGATTGAAATAAGCACGGGAATACTTTCAGGCAATATTTTTAAATTTTTCGCCTTCTCCAGTAAGATGTTTTGTGGGTTTCGTTAACTAACAAGTTTTTATTTTGTTCTGCTTGTTTAGGAACGATTCCTACGATTATCGTCAGCATGCTGAAAGAATTATCCAGAAAGAGACTAATGACCTATGCTCAAATAGAACATCGTTCTGCAAATTTTAACTATGGAACCAATGACAAAAGTGACAAGCCTCCATCTGTAAAAGCGAAACATTTACAAAACGGTCGATAAGTGGGACGTGCATCTCAAAAAATTTTATTTTTTCGTCTATTTCCATTGATTTTTCATGGTGTAGCCACCCAACTGGACACATTTAAGTTATATTCAATACCCCGTGAAATGCTCGAAATCGTCCTGGCTCTACCATTAAGAAAAAGCTGATTTCCTTATTTAAATACTCTAAGTAAACAATTTCAGTCATTATTGAAAGAAATACTTCCGGACAAAATGCGTCCAAAAGTACATTTCTGTACAGAATATTCGGCAATCATTCGAGATTTCGGCCCTTCGATGCGTTATTGATGTATACGATACGAAGGTCGTCATTTATATTTTTAGAAGATTGCATTACACACATGTAATTTCAAAAATATTACCAAAACGTTAAACACGAGAAATCAGCATCGTCATTGTTTATCCTTATCCCGATCCTATTTTTTAAAATCCTTCACAGAGGCATCTGGGTCAAAATTAGAAAAACTCGTTAACTATGACACTAATATCAAAGAATTGGTATAAACTTTATTTATTTAGAAAAAATGTTGAAAAAATCAGTAGAAATTATAAGAAGGAGGCGAACTCATTACATCTTAACATAAATTGATTGAGGACAGAGGACAGCACTAGAATACATGTATAAAAACAATACATGGCAAAGAATTATTAAATCAAAAATTTCGTACGGACTATTCATCACAATCAACGCTTCTAGAATGTAAACAGCTCCATCATAATCATGTGCGTTATAAACAATATTCTGTTTTCATGTGGGACGTGAAGCATGTGGAAGAAATCCCACTATTTTTTATCATTCATCATATAATCCGTGTAAATAGTAACTGGATTTTAATAGTTGAAAATTTGAAAACAATCTCTTTCAACGAACACTTGTATGCATATGAGATACAAAGCAGTGGTATTTTCAACGTAGTTTAGAAAATTCAGTATTTTCATAAACCATTAGATGTTTATCAAATCAACAATTTCTCTTTTGTTTCTCTTCTATCCCGAGTAACAAAGCATTAGCGAGTAGGAACTTTTTCAGTTTATTTGCTTTATTTCAGTTTATTTTACTTTGACTGTATTAATGGCATTTTCAGTTTAAGGTCTTATGAGTTAAACTTTTAACAGAAGCGACATTTTTTGAGGAACGAAGTGCTCGATTTTGATTGTAAGGGGCAGTGAATTTCTCAACGATGGTTTGGATTCCACTAAACACGAGTGCTCCATGAAGAACTTCAAAAAAAAACAAGTTTTTTCATTAGACTCGTAATCGTAATATATTTCTCCATGTTTTTAGGATTTAAGGAGCCATGCATTCTGCGATTGTAGATTCTAACCTAGACATTCCTGACATGAATTTTAGAAAAATTTTTCTGTTTCTTTGACTCCATCTGTCTGGATGGATTTCACCTTTTCTTTCGACTTTAAGAGTTTCCAATGTATTTAGAAGACAGGGATAACGCCTACTTAATAATAAAATTTATAATTGTTTCTCTTTTTATTGTTTAGAAGCCGAGATCGACGGTGAAACATTATTTATTATGATAACCCCGGTTGTTGTTTCATTGATTTTCCCCAAATTTAGTCAGCGGGCCTTGTTTTTCCATCATCGTGATTTATTATTTAATTCTGTACCAATATTCTCAACGTCATCGCCGTATGTCACAAGCACTGGTATTTCTACCGATGATTTAGTGGATAATTTAACTATTTTGACCGAAATTATTTATTCGACAGATGAAAAGGAATCGACTAACTTAGATCATGTTGATACACTGGATGAACCTGGGTCGGAAACCACTGTTACGTCGTCAAATGCTATCACAAAGAAGAAAGTTGATCTTGTCTATCCTTATGTTGTCCCTATTCTTCCAGTCGCCGTGCAGCAAGCTATTATTGACAGAGAATTGACAAGATTTAACAGTTATTGCAGTTATCGAGCTATTCTTACTGATATTTCATGATTGTACAAAAAATTTTAATCTGCTATAAATGTTCGGTTTTCCTGTCTCAAGTTTGTCGTACTAATGTTTTTCATTTTTCTGTTTTTAGTTATCCAGATAAACGTGATCACGAAAATGTGGTGAAAAGTGTGTTAAATGCATTGAAATTGCCGATTACTTCTGAAAATATGGTACGCATCAGCTTTATCTTTCAACTGTTCAGGGTTCTCGGGATTTTTTGAGAGAAGCGAAACTGAAAATTCGATCGAAAGCATTTTTTCCTAAGAACTGGAAGCTTTTCCCCTATGAATGACGTGGAGAAACTTATGGCAGACTCTTAGCAAACTTGTGGTAGAAAGTCCCAAATTATGATAGTGGAAAGCTCGTGCCTGTCTCCGTTAATCGCGAACTCTCTTACAGTGTTGCCTTTATCTTTTCAATGTCCTTCTAAAAAAAATTTCACATCTCGTTATTTGCTAGAAATCCTCTCGAAAAGATGTGCAGCACTTCATCGGCAGTACCACCTCAGGATACCTTTATTTTATCTCTATAACTTTTTTCTTTTAGAATTCATGGAAAAGTACATTACAAGCAAAATTTAAACGACAACGGAAACCCTCGGCAATGACAAACGACGAAGTCAAAGCAGCAAAAGAGAAATTTTCACAAGAAACTGGTGGAAGACCTGTGAAACGAAAAGATGAATCATTGGCTGAAAGGCATACAGAAAGTCTGGTAAGTCAATTATTGATCTAGGCTAGAAGAAGCTACTTAATCTTGTATCTTATTCTTAAAAATTCTTATAAAATATTCTTCTTTAAAAAGTTCTGATAAAATTCCAGAGTTGGTTAGTCTTATTTTACGGAATATTCGTGTCTAAGAAAAAGCTTTGCATTAAGACAGGATATCAGAAGCAGGTCTCTTTTGATGAGTTTAGTGCCTTCCGGATTTGAAGGCACTCCAAACTTACTATGCTTTTCCTTTCTGAACGAGGTCTAAAATAAGAGAAAAGCACCTCTTTAGCGTGTGTGACTTCAGGTTAGGTGCCATTTGTTATTTTTTCTCCATTAGATATTTTACGAAGTTGAGCTAACTCGAAAACTGGATCTCCGAAGAAATACTCAAAAATGTTTAGATGTATTGTATGGAAAATTAATAGCACACGATAAAACATCGTATTTAACAGGTAAGTTAAATACGATTATTTTGGGATCGAAATAGCCCGACTTCGGATGCCTTTCAGTCGGAAA
>CAJNOQ010009115.1:0-10562 GCA_905250885.1 Didymodactylos carnosus | reverse complement strand
CTTTCAAAACTTACTAATTTTTTGGAGGCAAGATGAGAGATAAATCAAATTAAAACTGTTGAGTTCGATAGAGTAATCAATGCTGTATCCAAGCATATAAAAATAAAAAATCTCGGCCGTTTTACTGAAATACAGTAAACCGAAGAAAAACTGTCAAAAATAACGTAATCAAGCTGTAAATGTATCGAAACGTCGACAGAAATAAAATAAATTGTTATATCTATTAACAAAATGTTAATAAAAAGATTTAAAGCTACTGTTAACTCTATCATATTTATTCTCAAATGTTTATCCATATCAAAACAAAATTATATAGAAAGATAGTTTAAAGTCTTGGCTATCGAAACGTAAATGCTACAAGTATCTATCGCCTTCCATTCTTGGGTTATTCCTATACTTGCACATCGGGCCGTTTTAATAGTAGAATCAACTTGTTGTTGTATTACCATTGGATTCTTTGCGAAAAGTTGCATACCGAACTGGGTTTTATGGAAGTTGAACATACTATAGGAGATATCCACTGATTGGAACACGTCTCTAGAACTCGGTCCAGCCAACCGAGTCCCTGAAATCCTATTTTAACGAAATCCACAAATCGCAGAATGGCCTATGACAGTACATCTGATATACTCTAACACTAGACTAGGGGCCTGCAGAATAGCCCCGTTTCCGTGGAGAAAATCCTTCCTCAAAATCGCCCAAAATGGTCATTCCTGAGGAAAATTGCAAATTTCAAATCGTCTGTATTTTCCCATTAACTGATTTCACAATCTATCTTAGTTTAAACGTACATCTTGATTTATTTGCTTCTGGGGTTGAAGATTGTTTTTTCCATCCAAGAAACTTGGCATGGCAACAAAGAAACCCAACTTTTCCATAATACTCACAGCATCCCGGAAACCTCTATCAATGATAATTACATTTCTCTCTTCTAATATAAGTTTTAATAGAGAACGACCGTTGTGCACACTACAGGATTTGCGTTGAAATGGTTATTCGCTGATTTTTGGATATAGAGATAAATTCTATTAGCTACGACGCAAACCTGATCATCATCAGGATCAGCAGCTTTTTAGCAAGCTCTGTTGTATGATCAGATATAATCTGTTTGCCATTAAAATAGAAAAACCAACGATAAGTGAGCTGCATCAAATCCACAATTACATAAGAAAGCTATTTGAAGTATATAAATCATAAGGATGTTTCTGCTAGTATTGGAGAGTGTTTCAGTTGCCAGCTCATAGCCAATGGGATTTGGCTCCCTATAGGCGATGATCGCCTAGAGTAGAGTAGGAATGGAGAAAAATCTAAGTAACAAAAAGCTTTTGGGTTATCCCCTTAGCTGGCAAGTGTTCTAACTAATGAATTGAGTTCACTCATACGTTGTCTCGTTCAATATGGCCGAAATCAACACTGAATGGCACAAAATCTTTAACTAACGATGCACGAACTTTATGTGCTACTTATCCAACTATCCGTTTATCACGTAACTGAAATATTGTAGATAACACTCGATTGCTTAAACCTAGTCTCATTTTACATAAAAACACTACTAATGCTATACGTATTGAATCAATGAAAATCAATGAACAGCTTCTTAAGGGAATAAAGATGATTTGTTTACATCCTTGGTGCCAAAAGAAGCAAGTACTTCATACATATTTTCATATAGCAGAAGACTACAAGAACCACAACAAAATAGAGACCGTTACGGAATTTCAAAAAATGAAGGTGTTTTTCGGCGTATTTCAGTAAAATGTAAATTATCCAGCCTTAAATTAACTTTAAAATGATTGCTTAATTACGAAATTAAAGCTCACAGTTTGGGCAATAAATTTTCAAAGTTAGATTAAATGGATATAAAATTGCTCACAAAATAAGCGCCAAAACTATTTTTAGAAAATAAAAATAAAATTTCGCATCTAAACCTCAAAACAAATGAGTCCTTTGGTAGAGGACTTGATTCTCTATCCAACGGTATAGTTTTCAAAATTTTTCGAAAAAGTATCTAGGTCAGGAAACTAAATTTAAAATTTAAAGTTTGTCCAGATATGTAATCACCGTGAAAAATTGCGTCTAAAGTTGTATTGTTAAGCTTCGCTCAAGTTAAAATAAAAATTCGAACCTTCTCATCCGAAGGTGGACCGTTAGCTGGCTACGCCGATATCTTATTTCTTACGTTGGAACACGTTAATTCTTCGTAAGTAACGCGGCGGCTACCCACCTTGTTGTAATTCATTCACCAACCACAAGCAGCAAAGCTAAAGAGCACTAACGCTCCTGTTCTATAATATGAACAAAGTCTTTTAACAAGAATAATGTGCTAGCTCACTACAGTTCTTTTATTCAAAGTGTTGTTGTTTTTCAAAAAAGAAAAATAATTAGTCGGTATATACTACTATCGGAATTTTTAAAGAAAGCGCGTGGAAGAAAAGCTTATAACTTTTGAACGGAAAGTCATAGCACCCTGTGGTTTTCAGGGTTCAATAGACGACAGTTGGGAGCACATGCCAACGTGGAAAAGTGATCTTCCTAGGTACTTTTTCAGACCAGATTTAGCCTACGAAATTAAGGACAAATTAGCGAACTTTTTAGAGGGAATTTTTTTCGCAGGATTTGCACCCCGACATGCCCTCTTCACATTGGTATCTAAGCAATTTCTAGATTTCGCTTCCTTGAAAGACTCGAGGCCTTTTAAGGAAGAAACTTCATGGCCGTATTGTTAAGGAGTGGTAATAACACGCACCCAGCACCTTTGTCTCTTATCTCTTTTTCTCTCCTTCTCTTTCTTTTCTTCCTTTCTTCCTATTCTGTTTTAGATAAATTCTTTATTCATAATGCCGAAAGGTTATGAGTTTTCTCAAGAAGTAAAACAATTAATGTTTCATATTATTAATTTTGTTGAAAGCGAGAAAAATGATCCAGTCATTCCTCTCTACAATGTGAACGATCGTCTTGTTAAAATGTTAGATATTTCTAAAAGATCTGTCAAATCCGTCAAATTAAAGCATGAATTACACCAGTTGAGACAGAAAGAAATGAATGAACAACACCAACAGCAAGAAATGAAAGAGAAAAATGAAGTAGATGCAAATGTTAGAGAGCTTCGTAGTCGCACCATCTCATTACCAATGTCCAGACATCGCGAATCTTCAGCATCTACTCCGCCAACAAAAATTCTTTGTCGTCGACACACTGTCTCTGCTGCTTCTTCATCAAGTCACATCGATCTTCCTATTCCACAGGCACTACCTCCTCAGAAGAAAAGTAAATGATTTATTTCATTACTTAAACAGGGCAAAAGTCGACCCTTTTTCTAGTGCATTCTTGACATCGGAAAATCATTTTATCAGAACAAGGAAAAGATTTAATTAGATTTGAATTTCATAAATTAATTCAAGAAAAAGTATATCCAACCTCTGAAAAATTATTAAAAAGATTGATAGAGCGATATGAAGATTTTCCTATTCGTTCCGCAACTACGTTACGCAAAAAAATGAGAAATGTAGGTGAAGTATTTGTTCTGACATAGACAAGAAGGAAGAAAATATACCAAACTTCTTTTTTTCCATTTCTTAGCTTGGCTTCTTTTATCAACGAACATCAAAAATAAAAATTCCGTTAGATTCACAAGCTTTTGTAGTAGCAAGAGCAAAATATTTTCAAGCTCTTGAAGAATTAAGAGAAACAAACGTTCATTTGTATTATCACGATGAAACGTGGTTGAACCTTCGAGAGGTTAAAAGATTAATTTGCACTTTAGAAGGCAAAGGAGAAATCAAAAAAGGGGGAGGAAGAGATAACTCGTGACATCACTCATAAATCATTCTTACATGTCATTACTTTTCTCGTTTATAGGATTCGGTATCTGCACTTATAAGCGTTAAAGGTTATCACATTCCATCAGTTGATATTTGGTCGTGTACTGAAGAGCATAATATGGATTCAACGCATTTTCTTTCGTGGTAAGATTCAACTTGTGCAACGCTAAGAGAGGAGATTGGTGAGTTAAGTCATTCTAAGTCGAATCTTCCATGATTGATATCTCACACTTTTTTCATAGGTGAAAAAGAAAGAATTGCTATTTGTTTGGACAACGCAACCTGGCACAACAAACTTACAGAAGAATCAATCATTCCAAAACGTTCTTCAACAAAAGGAGAAATTCAAAAATGGCTTCAAGATCGAAAAATTAATTTTCTTCAAAAGTTTATTAAAGCTCAATTGTTACAGCTCGTATGCACAAACTCTCCGCCAAAAGAATATATGGTAAGCCACTTTTTTAAGCGCTGTTTTGAGTTTTTCGAACCCTGCTATTCTTCTTTGTTTTGTTTAATAGAGTGATCGTATTGCAAAGAAATATGCTGTAGAAATCATTCGCCTTCCAAAATTACACTGTAGTCTTAATTCCATTGAACTCTCATGGAATAACCTCAAACAGTTTGTGCGTGATCAAAATACAACATTTCGTCAGAATGATGTAAAATAATTAATTGAGCAATTTATGGTGGCGATGGATGATAAACTTGCAAGTTCATATTTTCATCATGTTTATAAAGTCGAAGAGATGTATAAAACAGCAGATGAAATTATGGAACAAGAAATTGAACCACATATACAATCTGAGAGTGAAGAAACAGATTCTGATGACGATGAGGAAAGCGTAGAATAACATTTCTTTTTTAATTTGTACTTTTTTCAAAATTCAGTTTGTTTTCTGAGCAAGTAGCGCAAGCTCTGTTGTTCTAAAAGACTGATTAAAAAAAAGAAAGACGATAAAATCAAGTAGACTGTAAGAAAAACATATTTTTTTTTTGCCAAAGGAACTCGAAAATAAGCATTTTCATGTGCTTGTGCTCATGAGCTCAACGTACAATTACAATTCAATATCAGAACAAACCCTGTCATGTTGATTAGCATAATCGAAAACCTATATTCGGAGTATTTTTTTGCTTTTCAGCGAAACATGTACTACATGAAGTTTCTTCCTTAAAAGGCCTCGGGTCTTTCAAGGAAGCAAAATCTAGAACTTGCTTAGATACCAATGTGAAGAGGTTGCTATGACTTTCCGTAAGTTATAAGCTTTTCTTCTAAGCGCTGCGCTTTCTTTAAAAATTCCGATAGTAGTATTTATGATAAAAATTAGTTTCTTAAAATAAACATTTCTTTTTTTGTTTTAGGTTGATTTAACACGTCAGGACATTAAAATGATTTATTTCACAGAAGTTCAAAGTTGTTATCTTTATTCACTTCTTGATCTGATATGTGCGGTACCAACCTATCAATAATACAACCAGCTATTGTATCTTTTTGCATTTCTTTCAGAATCCGTTTGTTATGGTTCGAAAATGTAAAAAGGCATATCACCGGAAAAAAAATAAAGTTGGTTTAGAGTTGCTTAAAAGGGGTTTTTCGTACTCAGCACACTCGATAACCCAGAAGATTTTCTGTTTTTGGCCCGAGGTACTTCCGAAAGTTTTCAAATTAATATTATTTTTCCATGGAAAACTTTTTGCGACATTTTGTTTCAAAATTTTTCTTTAACTTTCGGAAGTACCCCGGGTCAAAAATAGAAAATCTTCTGGGTTATTGAGTGTGATGAATACGAAAAAGCACTTTTCAGCAACTCTAAACCAACTTTATTTTTTTTGTTTCGGTGATATGTACATAGTTTTTTTCCTGATTCTTCCATTAGATAGTTGCAGAAGGTTTTTCTTGGATACCAGGTGATGAAGATGAATTAAAAAAGCGAAAGTCTACCTTCTTGATCGTCATGTGTGGTGTTGTATTGCTCACTTGCGGTTTTACCATCCTCATCATTTAAATAACCAACAGAAAATAGTCACGAATTACTTGTGATATACCTGGCAAAATATTTACTATCTTGTGGCAGAAATGAGGCATAAACTTGATCATCTAGAGTAACGGGTAGTGCTTGTTTTCCTCCTTTGATTTCTGGAAACAGAAGCAGCATTGTACAAGGAATGAAGAATTTATTCGTCTTGCAGAACTTAGCTAAACGTCTTCTTTTTGCAATAAGTGTTAAATAGCAAGAACGGTGAAAATTCTCCCCAATGAGTGATAATCGGTGGCTCAATGCAGGTGCAATCGGTTCTATTTGAGAACGAAATTTTTGTTTGCGAGCAGCGTCGCTAATAGTTCCGAAGGCTGCTGCATTTCCACGACTTTGACCGCATAAGAAACATTGCCGATTAAACATATACTTGCTCTGTGATCTACCGTGTGGTTTTGGTGTCATCTAAAAAATTCGAAAATCAGTGATGTCATACTTCTGACATCAGCAATCTTTGCTTATTCGTTCGTATGTTGTGCTCTAATTATGTGTTCTTTATTCTGCCTGTTTTAGGAATTTACGAGAAATGTATGCTAAGAAGATGGTTTGGAATGATACAAAACGTTCAACAATTCAACCTCATGTCTAAAATATTCGTAAGTGCGTATATGGTGTAGAATTCTCTAGCTTTCGTTAGAATTCGTTCTGAGAAGAAAAGTGGAATTAGTTAGGTAGAATTCTACCGATTTTTTTAGAATTCTGTAGAATTCTAGTGGAGTTTTTATGATGTTAGATTTCACTGGCAAATGGAAATCTGTGGAAAGTGTCTGAAATATACGAACTCTGACATCCCTCGTAACGAAGGTTGAACTGATTCGTTATTTCTGAAAATCACGTTTCCATTACTTTTACTATTTAGTAATTAAAAATCAGAATTTCCTTTACTTATTAACTTATTTTGCTTGTAGCGTGAAGATGACCAAGAGCAATCGATTTAAAACTGTGCAAAATTATGTTTGATCATTACGTTGAAAATTATGTTTGACATTATGTCATTTTATTTCAATTTTTTTGTTGGCTTTATCTGTTGTTGGAATTATAAATTTTTTTTGTGAGATAAATTGCAATCAACAAAATAATGAGAAAGTCAGCATTATGCTAAGAAGTGCATTTGAAAACACGTCTATTTGAGTCGTTGATCGACTTACCTGTTGTTGCGAATTGTGAACTAATTTTTTGCCTGATTTGCGTTTCTACGAGAGCAATCAAAAAAACTTTCGAGGAGAAACTTGATAGGTTATGGCCTCAGAGATTCCCACAGCCTACATCAAACCTTTGAAATTCTCTCAATATTTGTGAATAAAAAGAAAAACAGTGAATTGAACTAGTTCACAAAAACTTTCGACACACGAGCTATCTAAAATAGGTTCTCTGAAAGAATCCGCAATAATCTATTACTAATAAGTATATTTATAATGTGCTATATAAATCAAGTACCCGCACTATTATTGAGGAAAAGAGCAGTCTACGCGCTTTAATAAACACCAACAGAGGAAAGAAAAATTAGCCTTTGCGTTCATAGCGACTTTCTGTTAATTTCGTCAACATGGTGAATCTTCCATTTTCCAACTAAATTTTCATAGTGCATAAGTGTCTGTACACGCATCCACTTTGCACTGGCACAGTTTTGAACTTGACTTTTATGTTACTGGCGACCAAATGATCTCTCTAGCTGAAGCATATGCAGTGGGAATTTCAAATGTACCCATGCAAAAGAAATATGTCGACAAAGTATGTATCAATTTACAGCAGCGTGGCGCAGTGGAAGCGTGCTGGGCTCATAACTCAGAGGTCGGTAGATCGAAACTACTCGCTGCTACCTTTCTTTTTCGACCTCTCTGACAGATACAGTAGCAACCAACACCGCAAACGAAGAGCCTAGATGTACTCAGTCGTCAAGAAGAGAAAGAAAAGAGCTTTCCGCTGAATGCGCAATTACTTATTCATGTTCGCTTAAGCATCGATACGAATGTCTTTTTTTCTCATTTGTCGCCATTATATGGGTCATTGCATTAGTCTTAATAATCGGCTTATTCGAGCTCGGTGAAAAGCGTCTACTCAGAGAAAGTACCAGAATGTGGCTCGTAGCTTTGTATTCTTGTTCTAAAAAGCAACACGATAAAAGAGCCAGAAACGGATGCACAATTTGTCTCGTTTACATAAAACATGCTGGAAAATAGGACAGTATAATAAAATTGAACTCAAGTGACCGAATGTTGTCGCATTACCGAAGCATAATTACTGACTAAGTATATCTTCTAGACTCTTTTTTCGCGGTGTTGCTAGCCAGTGTAGCTGTGAGACAAAAAAATTTTCTGCCCTTCTCACTGCTTGTTGAATAAGATTTCATGCAATGTCTTTACAGTGCAATAGATGTCGCATGATTCTGAAGATGGTGTTCGAGCGCAAATATTATGCATGGTAAAAAGCATTTTTGTGAATTTATATTTGATGTGATATCTTCGTATGAAGGGAAGAATTCAGATTACATGTTAGATGATTCATTGTATCTTATTAATAACGTGCATCTTGTCGCATGAAATACATTTTTACTCTACTCATTGTGAATTTTTTCCCAATACTGTTTAAATAGCAACGCTCATATACTAGTTCTGAAACCGTGAAACAAGATTAAAAAAGATGAAGAACCTAGGATAAGAAACATCAGAATGATCTGAGGCACTTTTAAAAGCTAAAGGTGTTTGAAAAATTTATCTGTGAATCCAGTGGCGTCCATCCTTTAGTGTGCTTGTAGCAAACTACCTCAAATAAAAACTTTTTGGGAGGTATGTACTCTGACATGGAAGGAAGAAAGAGAACTTAACTTATCGATCTAAGATTTAAGCATTGTGAGTTATTGTAACGGTGAGTTTTACTTCAATCGTCGGCTAATAATTGTTAAAAAATTCAGACGTGGGGCGCGATTTTAATGAAACTAGGGATTGCAAAACGTTAGTGGCTAATTGCCTCAAACTTTGACGGAGGGATGAACGCCACTGTGTCGATCATTATAAGATTATAATGATGCACATTATGAAAGAATTGTTTTACAGTTATGCTACAATTATTAATTGAAAATTAATTAAAAATACATGACGTCCTTTATAAATTTAGGAGTAAGGGGCAGCGGAGTTCACAGAACTCTATATTGATAAAATTTTCAAGATTAGTAGAAATAATTCAAGAATTAGCATTGAGTTATTTTTTAGTTTCTGAAATTTCAGAAATTCAGAATTAGCATCAAGTATTCAGAAATAAAAAATTAAGCTTTTTCTTAATTCAAAGAATTCAGAAACTGAAAGCAACTTTTTCCAAATTGAGAATCTTTTTCCGATTCAACAATTCAGGAATTTTAATTGAAAGAGTTGAAGAAAATTTTTTTTCTTTTTCGAATTGAAGAAACTGAGAAAAGTCACATTTTCAATTTTTGAATTGTTTGTATTCTTTCAATTGAAAAAACTCAAAAGTCTGGTCAGTTGCTGTATTTTTGAATTAAGAAAAATCCTTGATGGTTATTTGTGATTTCTTGAATTGAGGAAAAGCTTGATTTTTATTTCTGAATACTTGATGCTAATTCTGAATTTCTGAAATTTCAGAAACTGGAAAAAAACTCGATGCTAATTCTTGAATTATTTTTGCTAATTGGGGACATACAAAACTGAATGTGAGTTTGCAAAAAAAAAGTATCACTTTTGAGACGTACACTGTAATCTTGAGTTAATTTCTAGTTTATAAAAAATCGTNTCTACAATATAATCTATTTTCTTATGATATTTTCTAGTTTATAGAAAGTCCTTGATGAACTTCCAGCTTTCTAGGAAATGTTGATTTTCTGGTTTATAGAAAATCGACCAGAGTTTCCATAAATTCGATTTTCTATAAAGATGGAGGATCGCTGCTGATTTTCTATAAATAATTTAAATTTATTCGATTTTGATTTTCTATAAACTAGAAAATCCTCGGCGATTTTCTAGAAAGTGGAATTTCGCCCAGAAGTTTCTAGAACAACTACTTATTCATCTTTCTGTTTTATAATTAGTGTAGGTATAATCGCGTCACGTAATGACACGCATATAACACTGAAATCAACTCTGACAGTTTCTACTTCAGATCACAATTCTGCTGTATCAGCAAGAATTTGATTTAGGCAGAGACAGTGGTGGCGCGAAGTTTCGGTAGGAAGGTCCGAAAATCAGAGACCTTTACCAGAAATTGCTCAAAAGAAATTTCTATTTTCTTGAAAACTATTTATGGAAATTCACCGGCGATTTTCTAACAAACTGGAAAATCAAGGAGGACTTTCTAGATTATTGGAAATTCGATTTTCTATAAACTGGAAATCCTCGCAGAATTCCCATATGTACTCTTTGAAAATCGCCGAGTATTTTCCATAAATAATTTCCAACCTTTCAGTGTACAACCTCAATTTAACTTCTGCCTATGGCGTCATTGTATTCAATTTCTTATTATGTACGATAAAATTTACGAAAAATTATCTAAACATATTCGTGTCGGTTATTTTTACATATTACAAAGGTTGAAAACGAACGAAGTGAAATTAATCAATAATGAATTCGTAGACTGAAATTAAGGCTCCGCTAATTCGAAGTTTCTCTAAGATATTAGTTTTGCCTTAAACACACATATTCTGATAGATCTTATCGAGCTGATTTCGAATATCACCTTTTCAGCTCAATTAGGGCGCGTT
>CAJNOQ010009114.1:0-10562 GCA_905250885.1 Didymodactylos carnosus | reverse complement strand
GATCGTAAGATGATCGGATAAAATGCTTATCTTTAAATAAAAAAAGAAAAGACGAATATATTACTAACGAATATGAGAAACATGTAATTAATTTAATACACTATGACATCGATCTTTCACAATGTGTCGTGTACGTATATCCATTTTTTTCCTTCAATAGATTGGCTATTACACCGTCTATATCAATACGTGAAGAAGTTTGATTTTTATACGAAAAAATTGAAATGATTCACAATGTAATATCGTTTATGTTCTTTTTCTTAAAGATTTTAGTATATGAAAATAAATATCAATTGTTGGTAAATAAATAATCATCATTTTTATCGGTTCATCAATTTGATGAACCGATAAAAATGAACTTTTTAAAAAATTAAATTAATTTACAAGCCAATTTGTATCTGTTAATTATCAAATTTAATTAATTCGTCGTTGATTACAAACTATACTCGATTTAATAGGTGAAGAAGAGAGAAAATATTTATTATATGTTTCTACGTATTATTAAAATCAATTTCTAATTTATTGATGATCGATCAAATGAGAATGAAATAGATTCGAATACGAAATAACAAAATTAAAGGTTTGAAGAAAAAATAAGATTTTCTTCTACAATTATCAAAACTGAGTGCGACAATGCTATTTGAAAGATTGAATAAATCATGTTAGATGAAATGAAAACAATCTCACGGTCAAATCAGATTATTAAAAAGAATATAATAACATTTTTTATTATAAATAAATATTTTCTTATAGAATTTTTATAACTATAGATTTATATATTCGTCTTAAAAATTAGAAATATCGATTCTTTGATAGATATGTTCGTAGAGAAAGTAAGCTTATAAAATAGAACCACTAGTGACTCTAGTCATTCTGTACTTTTTTCACGGCAGATAGAAACATCGAATTATCCCATAAATTTTCCCGATACATATTAATCCTCTTGCTCTTGCTTTTATCCAGTTTCAAAAGTGTAATTAGTTTATATTGTGACTTTTCATTTAAGACCATGAATAAAAAAGAAGTCTGGTATTCTTTAAAACGAGTATAGCCTTGTATACTTATATATATAGTATATATATATATATATATAGAAAGATAAAGTTTTTTTTCTACTTTCTAAAAGTATAGATGTCAACACTATATCGAGGTGCCATTTTTTCCCTTATTTGAAATATTACATCTGTCTGTTCTTAATTCCCATAATAATCAAAGTAAGGCTGAGGCAGCATATTTTCTATTCATATAAATAAAATTGTGTTATACTCTTAGTTCTCCGTAACGCATTTCTGCTCTATTATTTATACCACATAAGAAGAACGAGGAAAAAAAGAAAAAAGGAATAGTAGTAAGAAAATACGAAATTGTAGAAACCATGGCTGATAAAATATAACATATGTCAGATAGATACAGACAAAAGAAGTACAAGATAAATAAGAATTATTATGCTTCGTTGTACGTTTCTAGTTTGTATGTAAATATATTATAATGGGTAAAGTAAACTAGAGATCAAATATTTGATGTTGCACAAAGATTGGAAAGTTAATTCTAAGAAGGTTAGAGTGCTCTAACATTCCTTCTATACCTGTTATACTATATTCTGTAGGCTGTACAGTGTAATAGTTAATAATTAATGATCGCCTCAAAAAGTTATAGACTTATACACGAGAAACTCAGAAAAGTTACTGAAAAAAATATTCTTACCTTTTTTTAGAACTTATTGAAGGTATAGAAAAATACGTTCACTATAACTATTGTAGATTAAATCATCGTTTTCCCCAATGCTTATTATTGTGAATGAGTGACGGAGTTGAAAGACAAAGGATAGTGTAAAAAGAAGAATTTTTTCTAGTAAAAAGCAATAAGTCTCATTTCGTTTCTCTGAGTCAACTCAATAATGATGTAAAACTATCAGTTATATCATTGGGTACCATCAAAACGATGGCTCATTATTATACCTTAATCTTTCGTGTTGGTATTTTGATTTTTTTAACAATACTAAAATTTTGAAATTTTTAGCACAAGTATCTTTTAGATTTGCAATTTCAACTCTTTCTACTATATAGACGGCATTTTTGTAATGAAGCGATACGAGAGTTCCATTAATTGTTATTCCACTGAACCACAGTGCTCACTCTTCTGGGCAGATTCCAGGCTTCCAGCTGTGTAAAATAGAATATAATACTTCTCAAAAATAGCAACGTTCTTGTAACTCAAAAATCATGATAATTAGGATCTTCTGCTGTTGTTTTAGCTTTCATTGAATGTCGCTCATCCTAGCAAGGTTTAGACTTCTTTGACTCATAAGACATAACGGTTTCAATACGTTATACATATAAATATTCCGCCAAAGTTTCATTACCCTTTACAGTGCCAAATGTTTCCATGATCATATTTTTTCATGATTATGATGTACATTCATGGTACAATGGACTAGTTAGTCTATTAGTTTCTCATACGCGTGTTCCCATATATGTTTTAACGGTGTCTACTCATTCTCAATAGATTTCCGAAATCACACAATAGTTAGCCTTCTTCTCTAGGATGACAGTCGCACTTTTGACGAGAGGAAGGCTTGATTTATATGGTTCTTCTATAGGTTAATCTATCTTCTATTCTATGAGCATCGTGTGCATTGATCAAGAATTACACATTTTTTGAATACGATTGCTACTATTGTTATCGATACAATGCATATTACTAGTAACAATAGAAATAAAAGATAATAGTAAAAAAATTTCTTATCAAACTCTACCGTCATAAAAATTGGTGATTTTTATCGTGAGACGGTGACGATAAAACAAAAATTAACGTATTTTTATTTTGAAAACTGGCGCTCTACTTGAGAACATCAGAACAGAAATGAAAGAGGACGAAATATTTTTCCATGTGCATAATTCACTGTTAAAAAAATTTTCTCTGTTCTTAATCGTAATCAAACATACACAATGGAAGAAAAAAAAGGAAACGATGTATGCGAGAATTTTGCTCATGCGCGTTTACAGCTGTTTATCGTTCATGTATGCTTATCGATAAATAAACCTGAGGGATGATCGTTTGCCATAATGATCTAAATACACGCTATATCTTCTATCCTAAATCGAAAGAACCATTGTTTAATTCGACCTGGTTGTTTTTCTCTTAGTTTTTTTTTATACTAAACACATTTACATTATTATTATTATGTTATTTAAAAGTAGGAAATAACAACTGATTAAAAATCGGTCTTATAAGTATAAAATGATTAATGGTAACGGTAAATAAAAGAAACGGTTTTTACTGCAGTAAATATTTCAGGATGTTGTAGAGAGATCAGGAATGATTACGTTTTATCGTTAAGTAACAATGATACTCTACACGTATGTATGTAATTGGACTGTAATTGTAGTTTTGACTGTCTTTAAGTCGAAGAAATGTAAGTTATTTTTTAACACCCATTTTATTTTTATTATTCTGATAGATTAGATAATTATCGTAATTATTTTGATCCATTAAATAAAAATTCCCTTGAAATAAGAGAGAAGTACGAGGAAAAAAGGATGATAATACACAATGGAAAATTATTCAAAATATGATATTTTTTGTCGCTTTAAGTTTTAAAGAATGGTCAAGTTTGAAAACAAAATTTTGTTTCTCGTTTTTAAGAAAAATCGATATAGTTCCCACTTAGATTCCTCACCGCGTTTGATAAATCTATCTGATATCTCTTTTGGATCACAGTTCAGCAGGACTATGACTTACTTATTGATTTGTTTTTGATGATGGTGACGAGATTCTGACAGATGGTCTGTCGTTATAAAAAAGTTCATAGTAAGAGCAGACTTTCGAATAAAAATAACTTTGTGAGTCAAGAATTTTGATTCCCATTAGAAACTTGGTGTTCAACTCGTATTTTAAAACGAGATGTTTACTTCTCCTTTTAAGCGAGAAGAAACTGATATTGTTCCCTTGAACGTACTTGTTTGTTATTGATGAAAGATCCAGTTGAATGAAAAAGTTTAAATTTGAACTACTATCCTATTGATGCGAGATTTGGATTGAAACATATCACGTATAGTTTATTTAAATCAACTTTTAATCGATTGATAGGTGAACACGCACACACACTCTCATATTGTAATATATAATTGCAACAGATGATGGATAAGGGAGGTAGAGAGGAAGAAAGACTCCTTATGTCTTTCCCTAAAAAAAAAAAATAAAGCTTAATTGTTTTCATACATAAAGGTGTGTATGGATAGTATCTATTTTGTATCTGTCTATCGTCTTTTCTATTATAACTAAAAGTAGTCATCGTATAAACGCGTGAGATTTTTACGGATCATTTACGGTAAAGCACTTTAACATGTAAGAATACGTGTCCCTATCTATTTTATTCGTGGGTAGATTATACACAAAAAATTTCTACTTTCTTAAATTTTATTAACAGCTAATATAAAGCTCACTATTTATAGAATTTTTGCTAAGCTATGTCAGTTTTAACAGATGTCCAAGTAAAGTAGTTAAGCATTAGTATTTGAAGAATGGCAAAAGAATTTCTTCTCGATTTTAAATCTCTTTTTCGCTGCCCACGAATTTTCTTGGATGTATTCTTAACATTATTTTTGTTTCGCAAAGGAACAGTTTATTGTTTAATCCTTCTTCGTTACATCAATTAACTATTTTTTGGATTTAAGATGGGCCTGGCATGCACTATCAGTTGATGATTTAGCAATAATTGAGTTTAAGACTCTATTAGTTGGTCTAGACAGACAGCTTGTGAATCAGTTCGATCTATGCTAAATTGTTTTAATTTTGCATCTCTAATGTTTTTATATGACCATATCATTGATGACTGTTATAAATCATCACCTACTTAAAATATGTCAATAAACAACTTAGAACTTCTCATATCAGATATACTTATCAATAGTATAATATATATATATATATATTCTGTTCGAGCGGATGAGACAAGAACTAATTGTAATCAATGCGAAACACAAGTATGTCCTTATTAGAGGGAAGAAATATCACTTAAATTACGAATTCTACAAGATAAGTTTTGATTTTTTATGTGCAACAAAGTTTCACTTTCAAATTATCTGCATACGCAAGAAAGCTGTACCAACAACATTCTTTACCCAATTAACAGTTATTCTAACGATAATTCCTTGTGGAATGCTTTTTTTCTTATTCTTACTCTTTTTCAACGGTATAGATAGAAGACTATATGATAGTTCTGTTCCGCGATCGTAGATTATAGTACCATCTAATAGGAAGAGAGCAACTGATGATATTTTATGTGGCGTTTTTATCCTCATGTTAAAAATGCCATTCTTTGTCATAATTGCTTTCAGAACCATAGAAGAAGAGAATATATATCGAGAAATGGTAACTGACACTCGATTCATTTTACTCAAGAGCCGAAATATCAGCACCAAATGGAAACGTTTTGAATAAAATAATTGAAGTTTGTCGTTTTGAATAGTATCATCTATGTAACATATTGGACATAAAGTTAGTTTAACCTTAAAAGTTGCGCTGCGCTACAGAATATACGTTTAATTCGTACGTATCCTTTTTTCATACCCTCGAAAATTCTTATAAGGGAAGAGGAGACCAGGTTTTCACTATGTGTTCGTGTGTTGTGCGAAAAGTAAAAAATATTGAAGGTATGAGTCAAAATTTGTAATAATAAAAAATGATGATATTCTTTGCTTTTATATCGGGTAAGCACGATTACGATTAAAATAATGATGAATGATTTGATTCGTTTTGAATAAAATAGTCTACATGTAGAACAAAAGAAAAAAAAATAACTTCATTTACTTCTATTACTTAATATCATATCAAAAGGTAAAGATAAAATATATGAGACGGACACGTTTATGTTTCTCGTAAAATTTAGGATATAGTAGTGATAGTAATAGTAGTAAATACACGAACTTGTAAGTTTAACAGTAGAATGATTAATAATTCCAAAAGTTCAGTAAGTCTCCTCGAATAGCTTAACAGTATCCCTTCCATCTTTTGCTATTCGAGCATGCTGTCAACTAAAAACTAAATATGATTAATGCTTCATATTTCTAGAACTGATTAGAAATTCAACGGAGCATTTTTTCGTTTTTGTTTCAAGTTTCACCTATTCGCGAGTTTTTCATTGTGTCACATTAAACGACCGCCCTTAAACTTCATCCGATCAAGTTAAATATTTGCTAGAGGTACTCAAGACACTATCGCAGACGTATTTTTTTTGAATTTTATTTTAGACTTTTCTTTACCAAGTTATACGGTTTCTCGAATAATTGAGAAACTTGGTTTTTGAGACGTTTTTCAGTGTTGTAACTCGACAAGGAAAGGTTTAAAAAAATTCCCAGAAATACCTCTGTGATATTACCTTGAGTGCCTCTGGTACAATTTTTGGCTTCACTGGATTAAAGTTAAGGGCGGTAGTAATGTGACACAATGAAAAACTGAGTTTTCTGGAAAACTCGCGAATGATAATAGCTGAAAACTTGAAACAAAAACGAAAAAATGCTCCGTTGAATTTTCAATCAGTTTTAGAAATATGAAGCATTAGTCAGTCATATTTACTTTTTATTTGTGAGCATTTCTACGGAAAGCCTAAAAAGAAGAAAGGGAACTTAAGAAACAGAAACTGTTCTTACTAACGTAGCGTAGACAAATTGCGTCTGAAAGTATTTGCATTTAATGTGAGGTTCAGAATTTCCTTTTTAAGCAATGAGACACAAATGAGAGCGCTGATGCAACGTTTGCTGTATAAGCTGACAGAAAAGAATAATGTGTGCTTCGTTTCACCTATTATACTGAATTGCATCAGATAGCAAATTGCTTTTTGGAATATAATGATGAGTGAGGAACGAAAATGAAACGTTTCTCGTATATATATCGACTAGTAAGTTGACTTTTGATGTTATTGAATTAGTTTAATTCTACTATTTCTTCATAGAGAAGATCGCAATATTTGATCGTTAATGTATTTCCATTAACTATTGAGTGATGATCCTCACATTAAGATATGTTCTTTCGTTTTTAAAACAAACTTTTTTGTTCAGGTATTTATATATCACAAAGACAATGTTGAACTTCAAAAAATTTCATAATTGTATCTTAAGGCGTTTTCCTTTTCGTTTTTTTTCTTCGTATTCTTATATATTTTGAAAAGTAAAGTTACTTTATTTAAATGAAAATCAGACCTCTTGAAAATGAAACAGACATGAATGAACAGACACGACACACGCAGTGAAAAATCCAAAAATTTTTTTGATAATAAACACCCAAATCTCTACTTATTCTTGGTAGTTGAAAATCTTCCTGAGAGACAAGTTATTATTTTTATCTACTTCTATGCGTATTACTGTTTATAAATAATAATAAGCCTCGCTCTGAAAAGAAAATATTGTACTTGATTGATCACTGTTTGTTATAAAATAGCTCTATCGTCAAAGGAAGAAAGAGAGAGAGAGAAAAGCCTTCGACAATGACTTTGCATGACAATAAAAGTTGCCAAAAAGAAAGAAACGCTGAAAGAGAAAGACGTAGTAGCTAGTAGTATAGATATATGCACTTAATATAAAATATTCGAGGATGATAATGGTGCTGTATGTATTTGTGTTTGTTAGTACATTATAATATCCATTTCTTTTCTGGACTTTCAACCTTCATTCTCTTTCACGTAAGCCTAGCACGTGGCGTAACACTTAAGTGAACGCGCGCCTGTTTATAATCTTAACTAATTCATTAAACAATGACGGTATAGTATTTAGATTTCCTTTCCTATTTGTAACTCTGAATGACTTTTAAAACTACACTTATACACAATTTTATTCTGTTCATACCCTAGAAAGATCGTAGTTTAGATGTTGAATACCACAACTATTTCTTGAAGTCGTGTTCTTTTCTATACTGCCTTTTCCCATATTTCAGTGTAAAATGCAGAATATCGTTACTCTTCATTTTTGCCAATAATCATGGGCTTGATAAAGATCAAACAAAATCTGTCTATTTTGTTTGGTCTATAATCTCATTTAAAAGATTATGTTGTTTGAACTTTTTTTTTCTTATAAAGAATACTTTAAACTCTTGTCAACGTTTTAATCTGAAATTATCTGTATCAATGTGTTGTGTGACGAAGAGAATAAGGAACTTGTTACAATCTCTTTGTCATCATCATCATCCACATCATCATAAAAAAGCTTATGTAAGTGAGACTATGTATAGTAAGTAATATGAGAAGTAAAACGAAGAAGAAAAACGGAGAAAAGAATGAAATTGATTTTTTTTATTTATATGCATTTATTCACATTTGCCTCCTGCATTCGAATACACACGCACAGCAGATGTAAAAAAATGATGGCGTTGAAACATATGCTTCCTGACTTTCATTTGTTTTTTGTGTTCAAACCCTGTAAACGTGTCATATGAAATTTTTAAATATTGAATGTTTTTTATTTTAGCATAGGAAAGGTACATTTATTTGTGTATACTTTATTTAGTTCTTACTTATTATTATATTTAAAATATTGTTAGTGTTAGATATTCTTTCAATTTTATCTTCTATACGATAGTTTAATTATTTTTTTTATTATCGGTGAATTATTGTCGTGTTCAACATGTAAGTTTAGTTCCGTTTTTTATAATTAGCTTATCCAAACTTTCCCGAGAGAATAACTAAGACGATACTATTAGAACTGTTAGCAACTGACAAATGTCATATTTGATATGGTTGAAACTTCTCATTAAAGCTCTAACGCAGACTCTCCTTCGCTGCTCGAAGTGAAGAATTTGTCTTTTGGTTTATCGATCATGTCGATGTGTCGTATTTTCTGTCAAAGATGATATGGTTGTCGTAGCACTGAAATAATTACTTTTAACATTAGCTCTTTTAGATTCGTGTAAATAGTTGTTGTATTTGTGCGTGTTATTAATGTTGACCGAAACAATGGCCTCGACGACAACTTCATCAAACCAACGTTCTCATTATCAGCCGTATCATTCACAAGCACCACAACAGCAATATGTACAACATCAGCATCAACAAACAAATTCAACCCGTCCACAACAACAACAAGTGAAAATAACCAGTAGTAACAATAGTAATAGTGTTGATGTTAAACAACAAGTAAAAACTACAAATATACCAAATCATATCGAACGTTCTTCATCATCCTCATTAGTTAATTCGTCTCCTCCACCTGTCCATGAATTGCATCATGCTGTTCAAATTGGTGATATTCAAACAATATTAAGATTACACAGCCGCTTACGTCACGGTGAACAATGTTTAATTGATGATAATGGTCATACACCACTTTATGTAGCAATTGAACATGGTAGAGGAAATATTGTCGATTTATTATTACACTTAGGCCATAATCCGTATTGTATAACAGTAAACCGTGATTCGGCATTAAATACAGCGATACTATATAATCGATATGATATTGTTGAATATTTATTAAATCGTGGTTATCCGGTTGATCATTGTGGATTTGAAAACAAAATACCATTAGAATTGGCTCTTGAATGTAATCATGGACATATTGTTATATTATTATTAAAATATAATTGTAACTGGCGTTATGTTGAATTAAAAAAATCAATGTCATTAGTGGAATGGGCATTAAAACATCAATATCCAACAATATTAGGCGTATTAATTGATTTGTATGGTGATGATGAAAATGTTTTTAATGCTATTGGCAATACATGTTGTACATAACAAATTTATATAGAAGTGTTTTTTATATAACACTGTATGTAAATACGATAAACAGACAGAATTATTCAGGAATCATTGTTCATACGTATGTATATATAGAACTGACTTTTCTTTTCTTTTGTATATAGTTAAATCAATTGAACCCCGGTTGTTATTATTGTTGTAGCTCTTTTTTATACTTTTTTTTCTCATCACAGTGTTTTTTTCTCTTTATTATTTTATGTTGATCTTTTATTCACAACCTTTTCCCTTTTTCTGTTTCTCTTCAAGGTTGCATTGGAACAGGTTTGCGAAAGTGCACTTTTTGTCGAACAAATAAGATATCTATTTCTTGAAATACCTTTTAGAGTTCCTACGTGATTCAGTATTATGTTTTTAATGTTCCATATCGCAAAAAACAAATGAGTAACATTGAGATTCCTTTTTTCTTCTTCTTTATAAGTAAACATAAAGCATCTCTTTCTAAAAAACATTGTTTTTTTTGTTGTGTTTATTTGTTTTTCATATTACTAGAATTGATTAAAGTTTCTTTTTCTCTCTTATCTTTTATGAACAGTTTTCTTTGTGTATAGGTCTTGTGCATATAATATATCAAAAAGTATTCGATGTGCTTATTTGACGAAAAAAAACAGTAGCTCAGAGGGACTTTCATAATTTCTTTAATGTTTTTCTTTTGTGGTTAGGTTTAGTGAAGTTTTTATCTCTGTGATTTTCTTTGTTGTATTGTCTTTGGGTCTCTCAAAGTAGACGTGTGTCGTTTTTGTCCTATTACATCCAAGAGATAATGTAAATAGATCGTCATCGTGTATTATGTTTAATTTTTCTCTATATCTCTTTG
>CAJNOQ010009113.1:0-10563 GCA_905250885.1 Didymodactylos carnosus | reverse complement strand
TTGGTGGTTCAATGAGAATGATTAGTTATGAACAATTAACGGAAAGTTTTAGAAGAAATGGTCTTCAACTGGAGCCATATTACTGGTATCTTGATCAGGTAAAATATATATTGAAAAAGAATAGTCTATTTTGTTTGTTTATTATGAAACAATTGTCAAGAATTTTTTTTATGTTTTAGCGCAAATATGGAACTTTTCCACATGGTGGTTATGGACTTGGTTTAGAACGTTTTTTGACATGGCTCTTAAATCGTTCTCATATACGAGATGTATGCTTTTATCCAAGATTTATTGGACGTTGTCTACCATAAAACAAATACTATATTAAATGAAAACATATACGCATCTAAAATCACACGCTATTCTACTGAAATAAAAGAACTAATTCTAGGTGTGAATATACTATAGAAGTAATGGAATTTATTTTATGCTGTTTCTTTCTTATTGTTATTATGTTTTATTATATCTTGTTTTCTCATTCTTTATTAAACGTGAAGTTTTTCTATTTTACAAAAATAAAATGCCATGATATTGAAGAAATTATTTTCACACAAAACAAGGAAGAAGACATTCATAGTACGTATCAAACTTCTGCTGTTTAATTTAAGCAGTAATAATCACTGACTTTCAAGCAGTGATCATATTTCAATAGGCTACATGTGTAGGGTGAAGAAGAGAGTTGAACGGAAGGATATGGGGATAAGCATGTCATATTCAGAACCATCCTTTTTTGTCCTAACTCATCATTTTAAGCACTCTTATCTCTAGAAAAAATCATCGTGTTTTCCAAAGTAGAGAATCATCCTTCTTTAGTCACCATGGTTGAAGTGAAGCGAGCATGGGGTTAAAAAATGTTGTGTCGAAAAACCTTTTTTCGGCTTACCGACATTATTTGGCTGAGAAAAAAATTAATTACTTAAAAAAGTATTGTTAAATTTTTGAACAAGGGATTATTATTAAAGAAATTCCTGTCCATCCTCCCTCCATTCATCGCAGAAACTTGGTTCTTGCCTAGATCGATAGAGAAATGTGTGGAGAATAGTTATTACGAGAAAATATGCAAGAATTTTTGTTCTTTCCTTCCTGGTATTGACTAATTGGTACTAATTAACGTTAATTTCGCCTGCTCTACTAGCATAAAGTCTTATTTGTAAAATAGCAACGCAACGAAAAAATTCAAGCAATACCTCATCTGACAGAGAATTTCACAATACAATATAAAATACTACAATATGGACTACCTTAAACATTTTAGAATTCGTGTTTGGTCGTTCGGTAAGTCGGGTACGTCGAAAATTTAACAATATTGTTTAAGTAATTAATTTTTTTCTCAGCCAAATAATTTCAGTAACTCGAAAAAACTTCCGGACATACACTTCGAAGTGTCTCTACAAACCGGGAAGGCTTGAAGAAAAAATTCAAAACTTGAAAATATCGCTGGTTTTTGGCTCACCGAAGATTTTTTTACCTATCCTTACGGCTAGCTTCGCCCGAACTAGGCATGCACCAATACAGTATATTGGGTCCCAATAATATTGGTCACCCAATCTATTGCTTGGAAACACATGTTACCTTTAGTTCGATCGTAGTTTCGATTTGAAAGCTGCATTTATCTTTCCCAAAACATTTTGAAATTAGTTGTGAATTAAACTTTGGTGTCCAAGGATTATCACATGTCTTTACTCATTATGCAGAGGCGACGGAAACATAGAATGAGGAAACAAGATATAATAAAACATAGGAACAATAGGAACCATCATTAGTTAAATGATAGCTTTTCAAAATACTATTTATTTATAAAACGTAAAAAGTTCTAAGTATTTACAGAAGGATGAAATAAATCGTAATTCCCTTAATGTCCAACTGCGTTTTCAATGATTTATATGCCGATTGACAGAACATAGTGAGCTAGAGAAAGCCCTAAAAGGATTTTTCCTCATGATGCATCAAATGTTTTGAGTTTTTCGCCCTGTGACTGAAAAATCGTGTTAGCACAAATCGTGGATTGCACAATACATTGGATGTTTTAACCTCACCGATTGGCGATGAGCGGTAACGGTAACACGTTTTTACCGTTACCGACATTCGGGTAGCAATATTAGAGTTTTACCACGGTAATTTTAAACCGATAACAAATATCAAAATTTTAGTCCGGTTTTTGATTCGAAAAAATGAACTTACTTGTAAAACAGTTACAGCATTGACTAAATATATCTCTTCAATGTCGGTAAAATGTGTTGAACGTCCGGCTCCAAGATGGGCGGCTTGTGGTGCGTTATGTGTTAAGCTGTAAAGTCGAAAAGAGTATAATGTATTTTCTGCCGACAGCACGAATATCACCACCATTGGAAATTTCTCTGACAGCAGGTTCAAAATTATCTTTGGAATAACGAGGCCCTCGGCCTTTTTTTATGTATGTTCGTGGCATTAATAATAATGTGGTATAGTTGAAGATTACAGTAAGGTGCCAATAAGTGTTTTTTTACATCGTACTTATAGTGACCAAGCATTTTTCTTAGATTAAGCGGCATCTTATCCCTATACCAAATTAATCAGTTACGAGACGCAAATTAATTATGTTTAGAAATTCGTTAAATGCATTCAAAACAGTTGACAAAAAATCAAGTAATTGTCATATTAAAGTGTATATTTTGTACAGTCAAACAATCAAACATGTTCCTCAATGACTTTTAAAATAAAGTTTTTTTAATTCACTTCATTCTTTGCTAAAAGTGATCTGAATTTCATGACGGCATCTTCAGGTCATTGAATCAAATACTGCATAATTCGACTAAAAATTTATGTCTTGAAATTTTTCTTTTACTCAAGAGATAGAAGAGTATCTGGAGAATATGAAAAGTTCAACATTTTTTTAACTACACAATTATTACAGGTGCCACCTTAATTGGACTGTCAAAAATCAGGTACAAAAATGTGCTAAAATTCAGCAAAACTCATCAGACGGCTACAAATCGCTAGAACCAAGCGATCTTGTTCCAGTTTTCACTTCATATAATAGAGAACAATCTCCTCTATAATTTCTCTATTTGTCATTGATGTAAAATCGGTCTCTGTAAGTCGGTGGGATTTAAACTCTGACTTTTCCGTGCAAATTACACGGACTGACCATAATTACCCCATGAAAAATAGCTGAGTGACCATAATTACCCCAAGTGACTTTTTTTCGAAAAACACGCATTCTCGTAGTTTCTAATTAATTAATTAACGGCAAGCACAAATAGCATGCAATTCATACAGGTGATAGAGCTTGAAATTCTCTACAAGATGATATAATTTTTAATTATTTACCTTAAAATTCCCCGTTGCAACTAAGTTAACTTAAGATGATCGCAGCCATTTTTGCTGTATTGATCATAATTACCCCAACGGTACACGTTGACTGACCATAATTACCCCAAATGGGGTAATCATGGTCAATCGAAAGGTGCTCTCTGGAAATTGATTAGTACTAATTAACGCTAATGAATTTTAAGAAATTTTTTACATAAATTGACAGCCAGGAGTCACCTCTATTTACCTGTAAAATATCGCTTTTCTCAGATAAAAATTTTGCGAACTACAGGAGAAATATGACGAAATTTTGAGAAGCTGACCATAATCACCCCAAGGCACTCTATAACGTAGTTTCTATAAATCTAACCTAAGCATGCAGAAACAGAATAAAAGAGATAACCAAGAACTCCCTAGTAACTTATTTATTTTGCACTAATTTTTACTCGCTAAAAGATGGATTTTAGTGGATGTCCACGAAATTTTCTGGAAGCCCTACAAGAATAAAAACTCAAAATCAAAAATTCAAATTTTTCATGTTTTGGTCCGTTTTTATCTTCTTATAGGCTTTCGACGTTGCTGAATCCAACGGGCATATGCATGCACATGTGTCGCATATACAGGTACCTGTGCATGCATTTTTTTCGGATGTGCATACTCTTAACAATACTTTTCTAAGCGATTAATTTTTTTCTCAGCCAAATAATGTCTGTATTCGTTTGTTGTAGCGCGCTTGCTAATTCCACAAATCGGAGAAACATAGGTTCAATAAGATTATTTATATAATTTTGGTGAATATTTACATTGATCTCGTTGATAGTCAGCTTTTTATTTATTTTCATTATTTCATTGTTGCAAAATGTAACACATTTTTGTTGATCACTCTGCAGTTGAAAGATTATCTGTTGTTGTTCCTGAATAAGAACTTGTTGTTTACTAATTTGTTGTTGCATATCAGCAATTTTAACTATCAAAATTTCTATGCTATTAACTTTTTGTGCTAGACTGTTTAAATTATCATTATGTGCTGTTTGATTTCATAGCTTAGGTGCAGTGCTACTTGGTCCCATGTTTGGAAACTCGTTATCATTTCGATTAAACTGATTCATTTGTTTATTTGATTTAAATACTGGCAGCATAGTTTTGGTTAACGCTGCACGATACGCATAATTGATGGGCATCTACCATCATTTGAAGCATGGGAACCTTGACATCTGACACATTTAGTAACTCCAGAGCATCCACCATTCTCACGATGTAATTCCAAATCTTGAAAAGTCAATCCACACACTTTACAAACAGGTAAATCTTGTTTACATTCCCTTTTGAAGTGTCCAATCCCAAAGCATTTAGAACATACCAAAACTTTTACTGGTGCTATATACTCACTAACTCGATATCGCACATAATCTATATATATATCCTCGAACTTGTACCAACTCAATAAGAGTTTTAACACTCTTAATATCAATGCGTACTAACTTTGTTGGCTTTTTTTCCTTATTATTCATTCGAAAAGCATTGTCAATATCAGGAAAAGCCAGTCGCATCTCATTTAACAGTTCGTCAATATTTTTGCTTAATGAGACATCATGTATCACTAACAAAAATTGTGGGGGAAGTCGACGAGGTAACGTTTTCTTATAATTCGGGCCACCAAGAGTCATCGGCCATTTTTCTGCATCAAACAAGCAGATGAATGATTCACGATTTTTAACAAAGAATATCATTTCTTGACGATAATTAGTTTTAATACCTTCAAACTCCAGTTTAATGTTATGCTTATTCGCATAATACAGACATAACTCATCTTTAATTTTATCAACTTGAGAATGTCCATCTGGTACTACTATAAATGGGGGAAACGCATATCTTGTCTCAGCATAACGAACAGCATTGCTAGATATATCTTCATCTCTGTCTTGACTATCCTGAATACCAGTATTAACTTGTAATACCGATCGTTCTACACCCAATCCAGGTAAGTTAGAAGTTGTCGACACCGGAATGGTAACCACATTTATTCCTGAAGCCATCTGAGCAGATTTTTTCTGCCTCTTATTCGTACGCTCCCCCGACATTCCATCTTCGCTCATATCATCATCAGAATACTTCCTTCTGTTATCTTCGATATCAGACGTGGCATCTACTTGTTGAGGTTTCATAACTGTCTGGATACCCTGACTTAATTCATTTGTTACTGCAGCATGTGGTTGTTGAGTTAATTGCTGTATCCAGGGACGGTGCAAAGCATATGTTTGTAGGTGATTAACATTAGACATGGCTTGACTGTGATAACCCAAATTCTAATGATTTGAAGTAAGAAACTGTTTTTTGACGAAATTGAGGATACGTCAAAACCGGTTGTGAACCACTTAAATAAGAAGCACCACTCTGATCTGCATTATGTGCATTATTTTTATAAAACATCGTTGAATCGTTTCCATAGACCAGATTAAGAGCATTACCCACCATTTCAGATGTTACGGGCTGTCGAAGACCTAACATTTGTCGACAAAAATGTGAGGACACGCGTTAAAATACGTGCCTCTTAAAAAGTAGACGATAGAAAATATAAATTTACTATCTGTATACAGTATAGATGTATATATATATATACCTATAACAGTACGTCTTAACTGTACAGAGTTGACAAGGAGAAAGTTAGTTAGATACATACATAGACAGTCATATAGATAGTTAGTAAGATACATAGATCGATCACTGATGATGTGTGAGATAACCACATTGAATCGTCGACCATTAATGTACCATCACATTCAGTTAATGATTCCATAACAGAGAGAAACACGAAAGATATTCTCCAACTGCATCATCATCAGACACAAGAATCTTCATGCATTGACTAAAAGATAAACTCGGCACAACGGACTTTATTTTGCTGTGAAAATTGATATAATAGAGCCGCGTTGTCCGTCTCACTTTGCTCATGTGCAGTAGCTTCAATATTAAACATACCAACCACGAAACCGATCATGGCAGCTCTACTCACCTTCTTGTATGCACTGACAGTAACAGCCCCTACGAACAAATACAGACATGCTTTTTTCCATCCTCCTTTGAATCGATCACAGGAACGAGAAAAATAATCAAATAGAATAAAAAACGCAATGTTATCTTTCATTAACACCGTTATATCTTTATTAAAGAATATTGGAATAAATAATGCTAAAATAACTTCCTAATAGAATAACTTGTCTAATAGAATACATAGAGTAAAAACAACAATCTGAAGTATGCCGCGATGATCAATACAATACTTTATAGTGCGACAATGTCCTGTCTCAATCATTCCCAGTAACATAACATAATAAATAATGAGAATAGAGAATAGATGCAAATCTGATCTCATCTTTGTTAATATAACTTCAAGAGACAGTTGACAATTTGCATTCTTTGTCATCGTGGTGAATTTGTATAACCTATTACTGGTAAGCATTCTGTTTGAAACGTATTGGTAAAGCACACCACTGCTTTCTAAAATACTAAAATACTATCGGTTTAGCTAAGTTAGCTTAAAAAAACAATTAGTACAAACCCTTCACAAAACGGATGCTGTTAATTCAGAAAAACTTTACTGTTTAATATCGTAGAAAGCAAAGAATAGAAAAGAAAAATTGATTTCTAATCTACAAAAAACGCGAAAATTATTGTGAAAACATGAAAGGAAAAACATACCTTTAAATGTGTCTTAGTTACAATAACTGAAAGTTGACGTAAGCGTTACACAAAAACCTGAAAAGAATCAGTGTAATTTTTGCATGGATTCATTATTATTTTTTATGCGTCTGAGACGATTATTTCAAATTTAATCAGATATGAAAACTTTACCAACCGCACTTTGGAGATGAAAAACTTCTATTAGTTTTCATTCAAACATTTTATTAACTTCAGAATTTTGGAAAAAGTAGAAAGTCTTAGTTTTCTTGAATGTTTTGCCGAACCACGTCAGGGTGCGCCTCTTCGGGCTGCCACTGGCCCAAAGATTCTCGTTTTAATTTCGATCTACTTACCATGTTAAGGTTTTCTGACATGCTGTACGGTGTATGTTTTTGTTCCGAGTCGGTGAATAACTTTGAATGGTCCTTCATGTCTCAGATCGAATTTGTTGATCGAATGGTGTTGAGTGTCTTGACCAGGACAAGATAGGCGGGCTTCATCGGTTATTTGGGATAAACATTGAGTCAATTAGTTTAAATGTTGTGGATCTTGTTTGAGTGAGACAATAGACGATTGGTGATCAAATGGGAGTACCGACTGGCGTCCATAAATTAGCTCAAAACGCATTTTTCGTGTAGTAGGTCGGATAGTTGTATTGCAATTACTTGTAACGAAAAGTAGCATGTCATCGATTAACCGACGTTTGAGCGCCCGACATTTGAGCGCCTCGACACTTGAGCGACCGACATTTGAGTAATAACGACAGTTCAGCACCAAGTGCTCACCCTAACCCTACACAGCCTCACCCTCTACAGATCTCCAAATAATTCAGTTCATAATCGGACGACAAAAAAATTGTTCTGATCACCGTTATCGAAGTGAATAATCATTCGACTTTCCTGATCAGCAAAAAGTCATACCGAAAAGTGTCTAATGTCGGAGTCGCTCAAACGTCGGTCGCTTAAATGTCGGTCGCTCAAATGTCGAGCGCTCAAATGTCGGTCGCCCAAACGTCGGTTGACGATGTCATCCCAATTCGTTTTATGTTGATTTGATAAGGCAGCGATCTTTGCGTCCATGGTGCTATTGTATCGTTCGATTTCTCCGTTTGTTTGTGGCTGGTAAGTAGAAGAATAGAGATGAATAACGCCCATTTCCTAGAACAGTGTGTCCATCACTGAGGCGGTGAAATGAGAGCCAATATTCGTAGGTATGCATCAAGGTGTGCCGATTATTCCAAATTTAGTCAGATATGAAAACTTTACCAACCGCACTTTGGAGATGAAAAAATTCTATTAGTTTTCATTCAAACATTTTATTAACTTGAAAATTTTGGAAAAAGTAGAAAATCTTAGTTTTCTTGAATGTTTTGCCGAACCACGTCAGGGTGCGCCTCTTCGGGCTGCCACTGGCCCAAAGATTCTCGTTTTAATTTCGATCTACTTACCATGTTAAGGTTTGCTCGACTGTAATCAACATAATTCTTTTTTTATTTAAGCTTTTAATTGAAAAAGAAAAAAGAAGGATTGCGCAAGCGACTTTCGCCATATGTGCGCCTTAAAATGTATAAAAAAGAACGTATAATGAGCTTAAAAGGAGAAAGGAAGAAACACGGAAAGAAAAAGCTAGCGCAACAGATGGTCATTCGGGTTTTGGGATATTCACTACCACATAATTTATTTATTCTATTAATTAATTAAACTCCTCTTCTTCACCCGTGAGGTACAGATCGTAAAGATACGAACTTGCTAATTCTTCTCAATCTTCAGTTATTCACAAACAATCCTATGTCATTTTATTCCGAAATGGATAGCTGACTTGCAAATAAAACATTTGAACAAAGTTACTCTTCAAGTAGAAATTCAGATCAAGAGAAAGTTTTACGTTTTCTAAAGGTTAGAGTACTCTGTCGATAAACGGGTGATTGATATGCTGATAAAATACATGGAACATGAGCTGCGTCTTAGAGATCTCTGTAGAAATACAATGTAATTGAATACATTAGCGATATTACGTATAATCATGTATGTGATCGTACAATCAGTCGCTTCTACCGCATTACGTTTAGCAGAACAGCCGGTATTTATATTTTGAAACTCTTAACAACAAGAAAAAGTAGAAAAAGATCACGAGCTGTTTCTGTTCAAACACAATTCTCGCATCCTAAACGTCGTCGAGGAAGCTAGTGAACAAACTGGTATTTTACTCCCGTGTGTTTGAAGTGTGTGTGAAGACCTACATATCTACCAGACTTGAGCTCTAAGAACCTTAAAAATACATGGCACATAGCTTTAGGTCATATTCGGAATTAACATCGAAACTCAATTGACTGATGTGTGTTCCAGATGTGTTTCGAAAAACTATTTTTCGTTTACAGAGTTTTTCTTTTCAAAAAATGGACAAGTGTGTTAAGACAGCGCTGTTCGACTTTAAAAAGTGTTAAACTGTTAGTCGTGGAGGTCGCTACTAAAACTCGAAAACAAAAACATAAAAGGAAAATGCTCTGATGGCTTCAAAACCAGTTAAGTGGACCACAAATACGAGAAGTTTTAAAAGTGAAAAATCTACTTGTTGTACACAAGGGTCGGTGCTAGCTCACGTTCTTCTGCGCAAACTTTGTTTAGCACACTTCGTATTTTCTATTTTTCTGCTAAGCCATTGTCGTTTAAGGAGAAAAAATAAAGTGTAGCCAAATTTCAAATTGGCTAACTATAATCAGCCAAAATTCAAATGTTAAGTTTGGCTAGTCAAAATTCAAATCAGATCCTTGATTCTAATTTCGGCTTGGCGAATTTTATTTTTGCGTAGATAAACTGTAAATCTAAATTTTGGCTCAGGATTATTCAGCCAGATTACCAATTTGACTGACGATAGTCGCGTTAAGGTTAGAATCTTACTTTAACTTTAGTTTAGATGGCTAAAATTGATATTTGGTTGCATAATACGGAATTTTATAAAAATCTGTTAGAAAAAGAAGTATGCAGAGTTTAATAATAAAAAGTTAAAAGTCACTTTTTCAGGTTCTCAGCTGACTAAATTTCAAAATTAAACAAAAAACAGACTGGTTATAGCATAAAACAGAAGATTTTATATTTTCCTTATGTCATTACAGTCAAATTCTAGACATGTTTATGTGTTTTCATTATTAGAATCTTTGATTTTTAAAACAGTAAGCAAGAGCGATTAAAGATTTTTATTCATTTCGAAGGTAGAGTAAAGGTTGTAGTTTCAATAGAGGAAGAATTCTAAAATGTACAATACAAATTTGAAATTATATTTCTACGGATTTCCTCTTGTCACACAGTGGGCATTTTTTGCTAGAGCAGGCGGACTTTAGCTTTATGTGTGAACTAAGATTTCAGGAGCCATTTTTTTATAGGTTTTTCATGATCCTCTTTCTAATGGCTTGAGAGTTGGCTTTTGAAAAAGTTTTCTAAGGAGTTTTCCAGAGATCCGATCTTTCAAAAACCCTTCAGAAAACTTTCTCAATATTTAAAAACGATGCTACTGGAAAGAGCATTGTCGAAAACCTATAAGAAACATGTTTCGAGTCGTTCAGGTTACTTTATCTTGAAATTCAAATTTTCAGCA
>CAJNOQ010009112.1:0-10564 GCA_905250885.1 Didymodactylos carnosus | reverse complement strand
AAAAGCTCTACAATTTATAAAGGACAGTTTATTTTAATTGTGTACTTTTTGTTTTTAAAAAAAGCAAAATTCCGTGAGATCAACTTTCGTAACAGTGAAAATTGATCGCACAGAGTTTTGAAAACAAAAAGTGCACAATTTAAATAAACTGTTCTTTGTAAATTGTAGAGCTTTTCACGATGCACCTCGTGGTATATTTCTTTTTTTAATAAAACGTATTATATGATAAAAAGATGAAATAAGAAAAAAGAAATATCTCGTTGAAAAAATGATTTTTTCACAACGGCAAAAACTGATTCCACAGACTTTTGCTTTTTTTTGAGAACAAAAAGTACACAATTAAAACAAGTTTTACTTTCTAGATTGTAGAGCTACTGACGCTACAAATGTCAGCTCGACCGACCGAGTCGTCTCTGAGAAACGGAGGCGATTTTGAAGGTTTTCAAGCAAAAACCGGATTTCCAGAAAATTGAGGAATAAAAAATAATTATTTCATAGTTTTTATATAAACTTTTTACAGAAAGTGTTGCGAATTTTTGGCTTTAAAGCTTTATTTGAGTTCTCAAAACGTGTTCAAATGATAGGGGACACTTAGAAGTATATGTAGAACCCAAATAAACAAAAATAAAAAAATCGGAAATTTTGGCTCGGGAAAGGGGGATCCCTTAAATTTACATCTGATTCTCTTCGATGATGGTGCATCCAATTCGAACACTAAGACGGAACAAAATCAAGGAAGTGCTATGTAATTCCACATTCCTTCTTTCTCTAATACCAATACCGAGGAAGTAAGTAGTGTTGCCTATTTTTGTGTCTCTCGACCTTACAAAAAAGGGTAGTGCTCGGCATGTTTGCTCTTCCTTTTTCCAACATCGACGAAAGGTCAGTGTGTAACAACGCTTACTCTAATTTTTTCAATTACGTATAGAGGAAGTGCCTTATCATTTTTGCTCTTTACCGTGGAGTGAAATATGATACCGCAACAAAACGTATATATACCTTTCGTATGCACCTCATATTTAAATCATACACACAACAACACAACAACAATTGGAAGATTATGGCAAATGCAACAATTCTGTTCGTTCTCTTGGCTACTTTGGTCGTTATTCAATGTCAAGAACCTTGTCTGACAAGCACCTGTCCAATAGATAGAATGAATCATGTAAAAGCCGCAGGTCGATTTCCAAATTCATGGCATAATTTGAATGAACGAGAAATGTTCGGTACAACTTGTGAGACAACGATCAGAGGAAGTTTTTACCAATCAAAATGGCGTTGGCAAGGACGATTTTGGTGTCCATCACTATCTACAATAGAAGGTTATTCGAAGAGTTTGGAAAGTCGAGAGGATGTAATCGACCATGCCATTGCTGATTATATGCAAAAAGGCAAGGAACTTGGTTTCTTGACTGAAAGTCAACTACAAAATGCTTCCAATATTCAACCAGAATCGATCAATCTATCGGATGATGTAAAGTCAAGTGAGTAACGTTAGAGTAAATAGGATCATTCAGGCCGCAAATAAAAGTATAGCTTCTTTGTTTTGTAAACGAGCTCACATATAAAATAACTTAACTTCTTTCTTATGGAAGAAATTTGGACTGATACATATTGATAGAACAGATGACTCACACTTAAATACTTGTTAATACGAGCATAGAGCAATCTAGCTCAATCGGATATACAAATTGTGATTTCACCTAGATGAATTCTGCAGTTGTGTACCTTACAACATTCGACTGGAGTTTATTATATTAAAAATAGCCAAAACTGAAGTGGTACATTTCTCGTTCTTTTCATCACCAATAGTATCATACTCCTAAAGAAATCTAGTTTGAAAGGTAATTATGAGGCAACGATTAAAGTTGTTTTCCGATTAAAGTTACAGTAATTCTGTTAGATATTAGTCGCTCTTTATAACTTCAGTTCATTGGTTTCACATCTACGTTCACCAGTTATTTTGGACAGATAGAGTAAAAGCTTCCTATAAACTGCATCAACGTTGCCGGAAAAGAGATGTCTTTTGGATCAATTCTCTCATCTTCTTCTGTATACGTTTTCGCAATTTCAAAAAAAAAATCACTGTAATCTGCACGCTGTATTAGAAATTTGGTATCTTCTGCTGCTCTCTTTCCGGAATGTTAGTTGAGGCAGGGCGAATATAAACTTTGAAACTGTCACCAAGTGTACACTGGCTCCAAAAATTGATCGTTCACTTTTGCTCTCAACTTTTCTCCCACAAATTCGCAAGTTACCAAGTTTTTCATGAGTGATTCTGACAGCTCAGAAAATTTCTTATCTAGAGCACTACTTTCTGACATTTTTAGCAGCAAAAGTGCTGGAAAAAACATCGAAATACTCAGAATCGTATTTTTCAAGTCCAAAAAAAAAGTTTCCTGAATCTTTTCAATTACTCCATTTTGTAGAGCGCAAAATTCTGAGCAAAATGAGACGTCGCTCAGCTCTCCACGACCTTCCTACACGGAGTTATGAAGGCGACAAAAGTCGAAAAATCGCGAAAAAACTAAGAAAATCGTCAAAAAACTGCTTTTTTCGACTTATAACTCCGTGTTGGAAGGTCGTGGAGAGCTGAGCGACGTCTCACTTTGCTCAGAATTTTGCGCTCTACAAAATGGAGTAATTGAAAAGATTCAGGAAACATTTTTTTTTGGACTTGAAAAATACGATTCTGAGTATTTCGATGTTTTTTCCAACACCTTTGCTGCTAAAAATGTCAGAAAGTAGTGCTCTAGATAAGAAATTTTCTGAGCTGTCAGAATCACTCATGAAAAACTTGGTAACTAGCGAATTTGTGGGAGAAAAGTTGAGAGCAAAAGTGAACGATCAATTTTTGGAGCCAGTGTATGCCACCTATTCGATCGAGAAGGACCAGTTCTTAATAACATACAATGAATATTCATTTTCTAGGACACAGACGGGACTTAACAAATCAAATAAAACAAGAAAATCAAACCAAAATTTATGATAACGGTCTTTATTACGGAGATACAGTTGATGACGTAGAACATGGAATGGGAGCTTATATTTGGAACAGTGGTGCCAAATATTATGGCAGATGGTCTAATGGCAACATGCACGGTATCGGTCTGTATTACTTTGTTAACGGAGACACATACGTGGGACAGTTTCAAAATAACAAATTACAGGGCTACGGAATTTTGAAAAGCCCCAGTGGCTATGTATACAAGGGAGACTTTATTAATGGTATGGAATGGGGATATGGCGAGGAAACATGGACTACTGGAGACAAGTATATAGGGCAATTCAAAAATGGTCAACGATATGGATTTGGCTATTGGCTTTTTGCTAGTGGGAAAGGAAGAGCAGCTTTTTATATGGGTGGAAAAGAAATCTAAAATTTCGTTGAGAACATCGTATTAACATTATCTTTCACTTGGAAAACAACTTCCTTTAATTTTTTTTGCAAAGTTTTGATTTTCAATGCCAGTTTTTGATCGCTTTACAAGTTTCTGTTCTTTTTTTGTAATTTTCATATTGTACGTGTGGTCAGTAAATTTCAGCCTTCCAGAAAATCATGTTTCTAGCCAACACAAGTGCATAAATTATCTATGCACATATATAAATATCTGACGTTTGGTTTCAATTTCGATCAAATGAGATCGATTATACGATAGGCGCTGACTTATTTTGTTTTTTTTTAACTTAGCAAGAACACATCAGATGATACGAACTAAGTGAATGCCGTGAATCTGCAGGTTTCAGTTGTTTTGCACCAAAGATACACCCCAAGGGTAAAAATTTGGGAATTATTAAAAATTACTACTAGATCTCGGCGACTAGTTGAGGGAAGTAGTCTACCTTTGGTTCCCTCATACAACAGTCTTTAGTAGGATCAAAAATAAATGAAAACCTACTCGTGTAATATTTATATGTTGTTAAAATGTTTGGGTCCGTTGAGACCGAATGTCCCTTCCAAGGGACATTTTCTTTATACTATCGTTGTGTGCCAGCAGATAGGTTTAAAATTTACGGAATGGTTTCATTAGATAGTCTGACGTTGTGGTTAGTAATATTATTCAAAGAAACAAAAATTCACGCTATATTTATGAACAGGCAAACTTTTTTAAAATAAAAAATGTCGTTTAAAAACTTCACGAGTTTTACAAACCCTGTTCCACCTTCTGAGAGTTATTTCTAAGAAATCTCTTTTTCACTCATGTTTTATCAGTCCGCTAAAGTCTAGACAAATATTGGTTTTTGTGTTAGCAGCTTTATTACATCTGCTATAGCGTTTTACACCATGCTCCTTGGAAGGGACATTCGGCTTTTAAGAGTTAAGAGGATATTTATGTTCATAAATAATATTTATTTCATTAATATTAAATTAAATCAAAATACATTGAGAAAAAAAATCTAATGAACCAGCATTCCAGTTCTAATTAAAGTTCTCAAAATATAATTATTCATTGATTAAATACAACGACTTCAGATCTATAGTTTGAGATATGATTCTTGAGGGTGAGGGTGAGTTACACAAAGATCTACCACGACGCGTTTCGTCCTAGTTTTCAAGGACTCATCAGGTAGTTCAGTCTAGAAGAATTAGAAGCATCTCAAATCGGAAGGGAATGAAGAAGAGGCACTTTAAAGGTGATAGGAGTTGCTAGGTGAATGAAAAGATCGGTGATTACTTCATTCATGGTTTGATTTCATTGATTGATGGATTATTGTTTGCTGTGGAGAAGTTTGCAGTACAGAAACAGAGAAGTGTCATGGGATAGCCAGTCGTAAAAGTGAAGTGAAGGTTTGTTGTTCTACAAGAGTTTATTCATACATAGTTATCTAGAGTGAAACAGAAACAAAATATTCATGGATCAGAAGGGTTTTAGTTTTATCGTATTTTCATTCAGGAGCAATGAAATGATGATGATAGATGGCCTGAATTCAGTTTAACATCAACCAGTGGATGATTATTTGTGTGGATATTTCTCCGGGAATCAACATGTTCATGGTTGTATAGTATTCTCGAAGTAGAGAAATGTGGAAGCGCGAACAAATTGAACATAGCAATTCAAACGGAATAGTAAGCATGGGGAAAGAAAAAAAGATTGATAGTGTCCAAGTAATGTTTGTAGGTATTATTCTCGGCATTGTTTGTATAGTGTGCCATCGAACTAAAAGACAGGGAAGAAGCATTGTTCAAATATTTTCAAATTGTACTATTTACCAATATTATCATTCTCGATTATAAAAAGAATCGATAGGACATGTATAACGTAGTTCCATATTCTGTTGTTCCAGCACTTGCATATCGAAGAAGATGTAATCCAATTCACCTGGTGTTTGTATCGATACGTCCACATGAAGAACATATTGATTTTCAACTTCTTTTTTCATACTGCTGGATTGATGATGTTTATTTTGCTCATTTGTATCATTACCTTCATCTTCTTCTGCTTCTCCGTCGTTGTCTTCACTTTCGTCCGACAATTCGAATTCATAATCTTCATCGTCGTCGTATTCACTGTCTTCTTCATTGTCTCGTTCTTCGACACCATTCTTTCCTTTCTCGCTGTTGTCAAATTCACGTTCACTAGTTAAGATTTTGTAGTATGAGGCTTTGGCGGCAGGATCTACATCTTCGAGTACTTGAATCAACTCATCCATTAGGCTGGACTGGACTCGGAGGGAGAAATCCACATTGTACAAGAGGATTTTATGATGAACCAACAATGCCGTTCGATATCTTTTTTTCTGACGTTCAGCATATACATCACCTGCTTATGCCACTGTCATTGCTCCCGACGGTACAATATCAGCTGTCGATGGAGGAGAAGAAGAAGGAGAGAAAGCCATCTCAGTTTGAGTTGAAGCATCAGCCAAGACTACATTCGCTCTTTTGAGCTTTTTCGCCCTCGAATGAAGATCAGTTGATGAATTCCATTCGTTACTCTCGTTGACATCATCCTCATGGGAGCGCTTTTGATCACTCATTCGACGCACTGTTGTTTTCTTCTTATGTGCCTCTTCGAATACTTCGACTATTTTATCCAATAAACCAGTTTGAGCCAAATAAAAGAACATATCATCGGTCACGAACATGTCATATTGATTCAATAGCCATCTCTGATGGTATCTCTCTGTACAAAGGGCTCTAAATTGAAGATAATTTGTATCCCTTGTGCTGATCGATGGTGAATGATCAGAAGCAGCCATTTAAATAGACTTGACAAGCACGATGATCAAGTCAGATACAACTACGAAAGAATCGATGATCTAAAATTGGATAGAAATCGATGAGATGATCTTTTATGAGCAATTGATTTGTAGTGCTACAATAGATAGAAAATCCTCTGAAGAAAGCGATCCTTCTTTAAATGCTAGATCTATACATCGAGTGCATCATGACTCGGATGGAAACCCTTTGTCAGTTCATAGTTTTTGATCAAATTTCCGCGTTTAATCAGATGTTGTCAACGAATCTCAATAGCATCGAGCACCTTCTTCTGCCACTCCGCTGTTGACTGCATGAGTCTGTTCTTCAATGAATATTTGTTCCTTTCATCTTCGATCATTTCATGAAGATCCATCGCCATTCTGCGACCACTATTGATCGCTTGATGAGCTCATGACGGAAATGAATTACAAAATAATTCAAAATTTACACATCTGTGATAGATACATAAGTATCTGTCTCTATATCTGTATTATATAATATAGAATGTATAATTTATAGCATAAAATATATAATTTTATTATATATATATATTCTACATATGTTATATATGTAGTAAAACTATGAGGTACTATAGGGTACTATAAGGGCCTATAAGGTACTACAGGTACTATAACTGACTATAAGGAAATATAAGAGACTATAGGGTACTATAATTGACTATAAGGGACTTTAAAGGACTATAAGGTACTATAACGGACAATAAGGGACTATTAGGTACTATAAGGTACTATAAGGTACCGTAATTGGCTATAAGGGACTATAAGCGACTATAATATATATATACTGGCATTCACGTTGAGAAATTACTGCAATATCTTTGAAAAATAGGTTTTTGACACTGTTGGGACCGTAACTTATGGTTCCAGCAGAGTCAAAAACCTATTTTTCCATTCATTTGCGAGATTTCTGACCGTAGGCATGCACCACTTTCAGTTTTTATTTCTCCTAAAACGTAATCGTCTCATCCAAGTTCCCTTAGGTTTTTAATTAGAATGATTACATTATTTTTGTACAATTTCGTTTTCCCGCCACTTTTTCATGTAACGATAAAGCATCTTCCAAATTGTTTAGTTCACTAAATGAAAAAATCTTCTAAAAAAGATGCGTAACGAAACAGTATTTATTACCGTCCAAATTTTCTTTTTGTCACTTGTGATCTTGGCGTCAGCTGGACCTTGGAAGCAAAAGCTGTCGATGTATCGCGTTGAGATTTCGAATTGTTATCAACGCTATTAAACGTGTCGACTGGTTTCTTTTTGTCAGCTGGATCGCTATCACCATCATTTGACTGATCATTTATTAGTTCTTCCTTTTCCAATCGATCGTCTAGGTCCATAGCGCTAAATGAATTGAACAATGGACAGCTTATAACTCTACGAAAGGACTGTTTTTTCTAAAACTTGGTCATATATCTGATTGAGAATGAAATTGTTTCCGGGTCGGCCTGTATTTATTCGGTCAAAAAAACTTACTCATCAGTTTTCTCCACTTTATCTTCATCATCTTTTCGTGATGTTACTTGAACCAATCGACCACTAAACAACAAAAGAGGGAGAGTTATTACAGTTGTCCTTATGCAAGTAAAAGCTTAACCTTACACAGAGCCCCATTTTAATCGTATACGTTGTCTAGACACAACGTAATTTTCACTCAACTTTTTGTAACATTGATTAATTGATAATAATACCGATTGATAATAATGCACCACCTTCTGAAGTGTTCTCCAACAACGTTTTTAGTTTGTTGACTGCACAGTTAGAACATTGTTGAACATGCCTTTGAATATCATTGAACATATTTCTCCAAAACTACCTGTCTCTAATTTGATAATATGTTCTTTGAGCACCAAGATGAGCTCCATTATGCGAAGAATTGTGATATGCCAACAGAACATCATTAATCATGCTCTAAGGGAGAACTGGAAGGAAAATTATCGTGTTTTTCCGTTCTAATCTCTTGTATAATACATCATCTTTAATCACGTGATGTCGTTTTGTTCTTCCGATGTTGAATATTCTTGATAATCTCTTGTACAATTTTATCTCTTTGCTGATGTTGTTTTAACCGATTCAAATCAATATCACAGATTATATTTTTATCCACTTTTGCTGTTAATTGATTCATCAATTGAGATGATAAAGATAAACAAGGAGTAGGAGTTCCCTGAATTTGATTTTCACTTGTTTTTACTTTACTTGATGATACTGAAATAGGTACTTAGGTAATTACATTCGCCATCTGTTAAGTTTTGAATTATTTGATATTGTCTGTTTAGCCAACAGAGGGCATGATGATCCGTTAAAACTTTAAAGTTTTTTCCAGCAATATATGGTTCCCACAGCTTAATTGCTTCCACAATGCGTAGCGTTCCCAGTCAGTAGTGTTCCAGTTTTGTTGCTGTTTATTGAAGACTTTGACATATATGCAATTGGATGATCTCCTTCAGGACCAACTTGACTCACTACTCCATCGATACCTATGCTGGATGCATCTGTCTGTATCTTGAATATCAATGATGGATCGGGACAATAAAGAATAGCTGTTGTTGATAATTCATGTTTGATTTAGTTAAATGCTTCTTCTTCTTCGAAACCCCATTTAAATTTATCATACTTTCCATAACTTGAAAACTTGTGAAGTGGTGGGGCTATTTCAGAGGAACGTGATATAAAGCGCCGATAATATTCAGCAGCTTTCACAAATGAAACAGCCTGTTTAGCTGTTTTTGGTATTGGTAATTCTTTAACAGCCTGGACTTTTTCTTCTAATGGTAATAATCCATGTTCATTTACTCGATGACCCAATAATTTTATTTCTCATTGACACACTTCATATTTCTCGATGTTGAACCGAAAATTTGCATGAGCCAACACAGAACAGACTTGATTGAAGTGCTTTATGTGATCATCAAAGGTTCTGAAGAATATGATTATATCGTCAATGTACGCAAGAGCACAATCCCACCTCAAATTTCCTAATGTGTTGTTAATGATTCTTTGGAGGCCTGTTCTTTATCCCTTGAGGTAGAACGTTGTATTTCCATGATCCTTGTTGAGTGCTGAACGCTGTCTTCGGTTTATTTTTGTCGTTTATGGGTATTTGGTGGTATCCTGATTTAAGGTCAAGCTTGGTATAAAATCGTGGGTGGCCAATTGATCAAACATTTCCTGTATATTGGACAAAGGATAGCAATCTTTTCTTGTCACTTCATTGAGTTGACGGTAGTCAATACAAAAACGAGGACTACCATCCTTTTTCTTAGTCAAAACTACTGGAGATGACCACGGCCATTGTGATGGTCTAATCTGCTTATTTTCTAATTGAGTTTCTACTGTTTCCCTGATCAATTTGTTTTGCTCAGGTGAATATCGACAATGACTTATTTGACTCAGACGAAGATGAATTCTACTATTCAACCAGCGACGTTTTTCGTATTCCTTGCTTCTCACACACTCTACACCTCTGTGTCAAAGATGGTCAGAAAAAACTGAGTATTTCTGCACGAAATGTGTTAGAAAAATGTTCATCCATCACCAAATTAAGTCATCAAAGTACAAAATTCGCCGAACGTCTCGATAAAATGAATGTCTCTACTCCATCACCAAATCAGACAACAACAACAACAGCTCCATTCTCATTCTAAGCAATTCATTCTGACCTCACAGCACAAACATTAAAACAGAACATGTTAATGTTTCCATTTCATCTGAATAATCGGCTTCACAGCAATGATAATTTGCTCCGAAATGTGATTCTGAACAACTCATGTACTCAGAGTTTTCTCCACAATAATGCTTGCTTTGAGCGAAATTAGCCCAAGGGTGCTGTCTTGAGTTTTTTCGGCATTTCTATCCCTTCTCCATTCACGACAAAGACTTGCTTCCTACGCAAATCGACAGAGAAATGTGTATATCAATTTTGCATACAAGTTGGAGTTTTAAAAAATGAATAACTATGCAAAAATAATATAAGTCTTTAACTAGCACTTGCGTATTCTAGACTAGTATGTTACTCAGTTGGTGGAAATGCATAAAAAGCTATTTTATCAAGTTCAAAAGAGTTCAAATTCAAAAAGGCTTTTTCTCGTGCAGTATTAAATGCAATTGAAATTAAGACTTGAAATGAAAAGTTAATTTTTAATTTTTGAATAATATGAGTTTACCTCCGTGGATATAAGTTTCCGCCACGCAAAACTTCTGAAATCAAATAGAGCACAAAAGGTTTTACAAGGTAGTGAATTTTATTTACATGGTTTGAACAGCACCTTGCAAAAAGTCAAAACCTGAAATATTATTTTAAAATGAATTGTACTTTCGTTCTATAAATACATGATGCCAATTT
>CAJNOQ010009111.1:0-10565 GCA_905250885.1 Didymodactylos carnosus | reverse complement strand
CACCCATATCTCGGTAACCAGAAGGTATTAACCAAAACTCAATACAGATTTAGTTCTGTCGCGAGAAGCTCTACAAAACCTGATATATAGCTTTCTGGTTCGACATACTTTTGAAATCCGACAGGGTTCTTCATTTTTTCTACATCATGAGAGGAAAAATGTGGAAATTCTGTCTGTAATTCGTAGTTTTCTCCATCAGAACTCATCTTTTTATGCAGTAAAATATCATATTCAGGCTCGGTGTCAAAAACGGAGTTTTTTTTATCCTATTCAACCACTTGAATTTTTCTTGAATTTTATGTAGAAAAAAAACTACTGAGGTTTTCAGCAAGAAATGAAAATCCACGAAAATTTTCGAAATATACATCATTCGACTCAGTTATTAACGCTGACCTTTTTCAAACATTAAAACACATATTAAAACACATATTTTCTAAATCAGTTCGACACGCTCTATTCAAACAAGTATAATAAAATGGAGAAAACCATTGCTGTTTCTTGGAATTTTCGCCATCTTCCAAAAATCTCGGTTAAGAAAAAATAGGTTTTTTATACCAGAAGCATAGAAAAGCTCATGAAGGAGAAAGCATGAATCTGTTCTCGGTTCATTTATATGATCAAAAATCATGATTTACATCTTGAAAATTGTACATATCGTACAGAGAACTAGATCACTAGTTCTGACTAAATTGACAATTTATGAGCTTTTTTTTTTATATTAGGATAATTTACATATATTTGTTAAACATTTCGTTTCTTTAATGGAATGTCTCGCAAAAACCAAATGAAAATACATGGGACTAAATACGCTAGATGGAAAATGAGATCATTCGTGTACTCAGAAATATTTCAGAATTTAAAATATATTTTTCTTAAAATAGTTTAATTAAATTTTTTTCTGTGATATCTAAACAATGATTTGGCATAAAAAAATATATTTTTCATAGTCAAGATCATGTGGCTGTTTTTTTTAAAAAATATTTTCATACAAAATTTAACAGCTTAACTTCAATTTCAATTTAGTATCACACAGTTAAGGTTTCGCTTCTGTTACTATCTCTTTCTGATCTAGAGAATGAAAATACTTCCATTTCATTCTGTCTCTGTTCCACTATTGACCATTCAAATGACACTCTCATAATATCACGTATTATCTAAAATTCTTTTATACACAATATTCTCTGAATATTGTTTAATTGTTTATTTTCATGTACCCACACGTCTTCCAGATGTTCTGTGTATCGGTATGTTTTCGAAAGTCTGGGTAATCTTAGAATGTTTTAATTAATGACGTTCTTTAATCTTGTTTTTATTTACTATTTTGATGTGTGCTTGTCTCCAAAAACATTTTAGTACTCGAATACATATTTTTCACACTCTTCATAATTAATAATTTACAACATTCTACGAATGTCCATGTGCATCATCAAGAAAAATTAGTCGATGTTATGGTCGATGCTGATAGAGATAAGGGTATAGTCTAAAATTGACTTTAACCGCGAAAAAGTACGTTTTTTTTCTTCTTCTTCTTCTTCTAAACGTCTTACTTTTTTGCTCTATTAAAAAAATGAAAAAAATCTTTTTCAAATCATTATTCGAACATTTGCAAACTATACAAGCTGAAATAAAGTACGATAATAATTATAAATACTAGTGAAAACACACACACACACACACACTCTCATCTTCACAAAAAAATATATATCAGATATATTTTGTAAATTTTTTCGTCGATCAATAAGTACATGTGTTAGACAGTAGAATTCTTATAAATTTAAAAAAATTTGGCATGCGTAAAATACAGAGAGTCTATTTTATATATACATAGATGATCAAAATAGAAAAAAATTGAAATAAGTTATATCTTAAAGTATACTTACATTATAGGTCTACCACACTTATCTAGAAGAAAAATCCCTAAAACGCAAAATGAAAATTTGTCTTCTGTTCATACTTTTTCTTTTCTTTTACTCTCATTTCCTGCTTCTTTTTCTCTCTATTTTTCATGTTAATTGACAACAGTTCAACATAAAATAATACAACTTCTGGATATCAGTATTACTTTATTATTACTATTATTATCAAAGAAAACGTTCTCTTCCAATTATATAAATCCACGAACATATAAACGATTTGTTCTCACACCATACATGCATACGTAGAGTCAAGCTAAAACTTAGCCTATATAACATCGCTTTTTTTTAATATTTATTAATATTTCCCTCCCGAAAAAAAAAAAATTAATAAAAAGAACAAAACAAATATTCTTACATTATTCTGTTTTATTTCTAGCTGATAATGTACATCTGGTAATAAATATGACCATACGTCACAAATACGTATAAACACACACATACATATCATAATTATACTAAATTCTAATACCACAATTTTTATGTTTTATAAATAAGAAAAAAAAAGGAGAGTTACGCTTGAATACATCTTTCTATTCTTCCAGTATGATCGTTATTGTCTAGTAAAAATTAAATAATTTGATTTTAAAATAGTTGTCAGCTATATTTTAGATAATATTGTGATTCTAAAAATAATTATCATATATTTTCACATGTGTGGAAATAACACAAAATTGAAGGAAAAATAATTCATTCTGATCTACAGTTTCGTGGAAAATTAAAGGGCCACTATGCCGAACCAAATGAATGGCTAGCTCTTCTATGCTTCTCTGTTATCAATAATGCATTTAGTTGGCTGACTAGAAAAGTTTGTAGAGTTAAACTTCCTTTATCAGAATATCTATTTAAGTCTATACACCGTGCACTCTGAGAAAAAAATTCGGCTTTCTTATGTTATCCATCGTTCTATTTCGTTCGTCTTATTGTTTTTTATCCATCTTATTTTAAGAAGAAGGCATCAGGAAATGTCGGAAAAACTACGCATCTCCTTTGTTTGCATTTGTCATTCGAACAATGATCTTTTCGAAAAAACTTGTCAATTTATTTTGATTTATTACGAAAATCATTTGATATAATCAATTCTTGAAATGCTGGCCCGATCCTCAAACAGGACTATCCTTCAACCGCTAATAATGGAAATAAGATGTAAAAATAGTTTACATCAATGGTAGGATGGATAAGTTTGTTTGGTTTACAATAAGACAAATCAATCCTCTTATTTTGCAATCAATTTATGCCCTCTTATTTTAAGACGGATCTTTTTAGAGTATGTCGTTACTCTATTATTAGCCTATATATCGTTCGAGCGAAAATTGTTCTAAAACTCAATATTTTTACCATACTCAAATATTGTATTAGCAGGCAGAAATTACGTATTAGAAATTCGGAACCTAGCCAAAATCAATAGATAAGGATTTTTTTTTCAATTAGAATGATGACACCATTGTACAATATAACAATTTGTCTATATTTTTCTGAGATATACATTTTAAAAAAGAGTTGCACACTACTTTGGATAAATTAGCGCACCTAGAGTGGCTTGCTCAGTGTGACTGTAGCACACCTGACCTGCACACTTAGCGCCCATTAAAATGTTGCACACTTAAAAGTTTTGTACATCATGTTGAATGAATTTGTACATTTTCTGATACACTTATTTTTTTAGTGTAGATTAGTAGCTCATCTAACTACTCAGATAATCTAATAGAACTTCTTGCACTTGAAAAAACTCCAGGTAGATTCATTAAAAATCAAAACGAGGATCAGTTGAAATATGCTTCATTTCATAGTGATTATCGTTGTGTGCACTTCCGTTCTGAGAAAGATGTGCTGAGATGTGTTCAGTTCGATTCTCGGCTTCAATGCAAATAAAATGTATTGTCAAATTTATCAACACCTATAATCGAACCAAAACATCCTTAATCGATCTTTTTTCAAAAAAACAACTCTTCTAAAATAAAGAAAAAGAAAAATATTCTAAATACATATTTCTGATAGAGAAGGTTCAGCTCTACAAACTCCTTTTATCAGCCAACCAAATGATTATTGTTCACATAGAATAACAACTATTAATTCGATTCGGTATAGCGGTCCTATAATTTTCCACAGAACTGTATTATACCTCAAATTATAATATGACAGAGCAGACAGCTTTGAGAGTTATTAGGTGTTTTGTGTTTTGGGTGATAAAAATAATGTTAAAAATAGTTCTATACAATTTTATACTCCTAAATTAGACTTATTCTCTTTAATTTAGAATAAAAAAATTGTTTTCTAGATAACTGACCGAGATAACTATCAAACAAAATGCACTTAATAAATGCTGAAATCTTCTAATTTTCCTTTCTTGCTCGTTAAAAAGGAAAGGAGAGAGAAAGAGAGAAAAAAGTTATAACGAACAAAAAATAAAAATGTGAACATCACTAATTGTTGAATCACTATGTTCTTAATATCTAATACATGCAATAAAACACTGAGCTTATTTAAGGACCCTTTTATGTATTCAAATTAAGCAAGTCTCTTCAAGTCAAAAACATTATACTTGCGTTTAATTCAATGAGGCTAATTCTCTCGTGATATAACAGTTGGTGCCCATCACACAAGCGACGTTCTTTTATGGACAGAAACTTTTTACAACTGTGCTCTATAACACCAAATAATGAAATTATGAAATATTAGATAAAATAGATTCTTTCTCTTTTTCCATCAGTTTTTCATATATTATGCGTGTGTACAGTCGAAACAGTTTCACAACAAACTGATATTTGGCACAGAGTGGTGAAAATGATGAGATCTCTTAATAGTTTAGTTTCGTAAAAGCCACTTTATGATAAGCGTCTTGTAACCTTAAAAAGGTGTACAAACTCATTTTCGTTTAACTAGGTGTCGGATTCCTCTACTCTCTTCTTGAGCTTCCTATAGAACAGAACTCAGCTCGTCTCTGAAGCATAATTAACGTAAGTTTAAGTAAAATAGAATCAGTTGCCGCATTTATTAAAAGTATGTGAAATTAAAAGAGCAACGAGGCGTTGATGAATATATATTCCTATATAACACAAATCTTGACTCCTCACACCTTTCCGAGCAAACTGAGGCCACAGTGTTCGTGAAGAAATTACAGATGGAAATATTCAGACAGCTGATTTCTACGTTCTTTATCCTGTTCTGTCTAGGTTCTTTGTGGCCTTGTGTCGCTTTAACTGCAATACAACATTATTTCTTTTTCTTATATAGCCATCTATGAGCTCGTTATCACATATACGTACCTTCATTTTGTAAAATTAATGTCTCACATATTCCTTAGTGTATGATAGGTTCTCTCTCGGATAATGACCCCGCTTTTTTGCTTTATAACTGGAGATGGGTGAGAAAATCTATGAAAGCTCCCACGTGCAGCAAAGAATCATTCCGTGCCCATAGCTAATTTCTCTACGAAGAAATTTATATTCCACATTAGTTTGTTTGTCTCTCAAGGTTTGTTATTATCCTAGAGAAAAACTACACAAAGAGAATGTAGTAGATCTTATTTCTGTAAAAATCATTGGTCTCTCTCTCTCTCTCTCTCTCTAATTGGAAGTCAGCAAACATCACTAAGTGGTTATTAGTAGATATACGTTGTAGTGATTTGACTTATTGTTCTAACATCACGATCACTTATAATCCTTCATTTCTCTTTAGATATGAATACGAACATGAAACAAACAAAAAGTATAATATAATTTAATTGTCTGTAATTAGCAAAATGATACTTACAGAATGAAACAAAATCTTACAAGCAACAAAAGGCAGGTGAAAGAACCAGATATCGTTTTTCCCACACATTTTTTTGCTGTTGAGTCAGTCACTTGTCTCGCAAAAAAATTGGTGTGGAAACTTTGAATTTCCGGTAACTCACAAGCAAATGATCTTTGAAAAGATAATTTGCTATTCATGTACATTATTTAACAGTATATACCATATAGACAGTAGATATGGAAGTCCAGCCACTCTTCAAGAAGATTGAAAAGCCAATCGAGTACAAAATTCATCTATGTATAAATAAAACAAAAAAAAATTTCAATTGATTGATAAAACAACAGCAAATTTTACGGATGCAATATAAGAAGGTGCTTCAAAATGTCTTCTATTATTGCATGTCGAATCTAATACTTGGATAATCACTCTGTGGCACCAAGAACGGGTTAGAGAAACCGGTCATTTAATTAATTATCTACACCAGCATACATTCTATTGGTGATCTCCCTAATGTAAACAATTTTCTTAACCATTTCTCGATTAAGAATAATTTGAAATTATGCGCTCCTGAAAGAGAATAATTGTTTATACATAATCTCCAAGGAGAACGGTTCTAAATTTGGAAAATAACATATTAAAGTATAAGCTAATCAAAAAGTTTCTTAAAGCGCAGAATTAGAAAAAGAATAATGCATTTGTGGTGGCAGTGTTAATTCTTAGCTGAAAGTACGATTTGGGAGTTGAAAAGATTGTTTAGACCACTATAAAGTAGTTCATAAGAATAAAAAATACCAAGACGATCAACATGGTGAACATTTAACCTTATAAAAGAGATGAACTTTCATCAACAAAGCTAAGATGATGTAGTCGTGAAGAATTTGAAAATGAAATAGTCCATCTTAAATTTCAATATTTGCGTGAGCGTATAGACTTTCACGAGTAGTTTAATGTTGCTAGAAAGTCATGTTATAAAATACTGTCCAGTTTATTCGATGAGACGAACTTTCGGAAACTGACGCTTGAATATTTTGAATCCACTCTTTCTATTAACCTTTTCTGTTTTTAATGTATCTCCTTTTTTTGAAGAATGATAAAAACAGTAACCAAACACACCTAATTGTTCTCTTCCGAGTGTTCACAGTTCGAAAATATTCTCCTTTAAGAATAAGTTTATAAATTGTTCTCATTCAAGAGTGCATGAGTTGAATCCGTTCTTCTTTGAGACTGATTATAAAATATCGTTCTCCTTCAAGATCACACAATTTAAAATTGTTCTCAATCAGGATGACACCATTCTATTTTAGATTAGTAAATGCCAGTTGATAGTGGTCAATAAAATGATACGGTTCTGCAACTATCTCTATCTTATTGATCAAAAACATGAACGATTCCGAAAAATTGTAAACAAAATTTCATCAAAACTACCCTAGCAAGAAAAAAAATTATGTAGCTAGCTATCTGATATGTCCCAGATATTTTAATTCTCGGTATCTTCGTCAATAAAGGAGTTCTCAATTAATATTAGCGGCTAACTCTTTAGGAACTAGACCGGTTTTCGGTTTTGATGAATATCAAATATTGCATAAAGTTTGATAAATATAAGGTGCAGCTAATGCGAACTTGCAGTGAATCTTTTTTTCGAACATATATTATACACCATTCGATAGAGCTCTTTGCGCTGATCACAAATATCATATTTTTAGCTTGAAAAAACTTCCTCTTCAGGAAGAAAAACGCGAAACACAGAGAGGGTCTCAAAAATCGAAAAATTCTTCGTTTTGTTTTAAAATCAATATTTTCGGCTTATCTTACAGTATTGACGGTTCAAACTATTTTTTCTGATTCAGTGTTGAAAACTGAATTAGAAAATGGTCTTACGTCCATTTCAGAGGTAAACACCCGTTTGCCATGGACGTCTGAATGGACAGAGGGTAAATATGGATCAGTTATTTGGTAAACCTACCTAATTTTTTGTGTGAGGAGATGGAATACTGTGACATATGCCATTCGAACCGCCTTGATTCATACAACAAACTCCAGATTTTTGAAATTTCTTTCTATTGCTGAGAAATTTCACTTTTTCTAAACCAGGAGCAAAAGAATCGAAACTGTGCCCGTAATTCTCAATTTTCACCACCAGAACTCAAGTTTTATGCAATAAAAGTATCATATTTGGAGTCGGCATCCAAAACCGGGTCGAAGGGTATATGTTTTGAAAGTTTTTGTTAATTTTCATTTTTGGTGAAAATCTCAGTAATTTTTCGGCGTGAAAATTCAAAAATAACAAAAGTGGTCTGATAGGATAAAAACGTACATCATTCGACTCGGTTTTGGACGCTGACTCTGAATATGATATTTTTATTGAATAAAAATTGAGTTTTTTCAAGCTAAAAATATGATATTTTTGATCAGCTCGAAGTGTTCTATCCAATGGTGTATAATATATTCGAAAAAAAAATTCACTGCAAGTTTGCATTAGCTGCACCTTACATTTTTCGAGTTTTAGTCCAACAAGGTAATGTTTTTTTAAAAAATTTTCTCAAAAATATCAAAAATATCTTGTTAATTATAAAACAATAAACTTTATATATCTGTCAAAATTATTATCATGAAAGAGAGAAGAAGAGATATAACGGTCATAGTTACTTAGTTTACACAGATTGTATACAGATATCCTAATCACACAAATTTACATAGTAAAAATATTTATACAACTGATAGAAAAAGTAAGTGTAGATTAACAATTTTTTATTCTCACTTCTAATGTTCTTTTCACACTAATTTCACATGTATGTACGTTAGATGTGATTTAAAGTTGAAAATCAGCGGGTGATTCGAGTGGATGTGGGATAAATGTGAACTAATAGATTCTTTCAGCAAAAAAGAAATATTGAAAAAAATGTGTCATTGGTTATGATGACGGAGAAGATATGATAATTAGAAAATTTTTGAAAGTAACAAAATAGAATAAAAACAAGGAAAAACCGGCTTCGAAAATTATATGGATGCTGACAACAGTGACAATTTAATAGCAACTGATGGAAAGAAGAAATCAAAAGGTAAATAGAATATGATATTATTCGTTCTAGATCCTCTTATCATCAAGAATGAAAATGGAAATCTTTATGAAGAAGAAAATGATAATAGATATTATTTATGTATAACATGGAGTTTTACTTTATATCTGCAAGTAGATAATTTATTTATCGAGTAGCAGGAAGAAGAGTAAAATAATATTATACTATCATTTAATATAGTAAACACTTAACAATCTTACTAGCAACGGTATTGATGAAAAACGTACAAGGATTGGTAATGATTGAATGAACGCATGACAATGATTCAAAAAAATATGTAGGACTATTTTATCAATTCTTCTTCTGATGTATTTTTTACATTTAGATAATGATTCTAATGAAATAACATTGAATCGGCTGCTGACAGTATGAATAATCAATCAAAATAATCATGTTAGAATAAGAATAGTTCAGATTTGTTTTTCATGATCTTCATTCGTCTATTGAAATATTTTCTTTTCTATTCAACTCGACAATGATAATTTGGATGAAAAATCAATTGATAATAGTGAATGTAAATATAATGGAAAATATCATATTCAGTTTAATACTCTATTGAAAATTGAAATCTGATGTAGTTTTAGTTTAAGTACCATTTAAAATTTTGACAAAAATTGATTAATCAAAAATATGCATCAAAATTATTAAATATATTCATCATTAGTGATCAGCAATCAACATATTCCACATCAAACTGCATTCATCCTCATCTGAGGGAATAAGGTAAAACATGGTATACTTGATCCATACTTACCTTAGGATTCTTTTATTTACAAAATGGCAATTTTTGCCGAATTTACGGACAATACTAGGAAAAAATCTCTGATTGACAATAGCTAGTACCTGGAAGTTTCCTTATTTGAAAGAAGATACTTGTTCATATCCTTTTTTTAAAGAAAAAACTTTAATCATATTTGTTTTCGTTAGGAATTGTATAAATCCAGTTGAAATCTTCTCCATGTAAAATAATCCATTTGAGGCCCTTTTCATACAAAACTGACAAAATTCGTCACTCACCGAAAATTGTTGGACATACAACACTTCAGAATTCCAAGATACGCACTCTCGTGCAGTGAAAAATGAATCTATGTGTACTACTGAAGTTTCCCCGAGAACAATGCACAAACATCTAAGGTGTTTTTCTATGAGTTTTCAGTATCTTCAGATTTATCAAACAGTTAAAACAGAGTATATTTTGAAATGTTCTGAAACGATTGATGAACTACAAATATTTCAGTTCTGCCTAAAATGGGTTCTTTCATCTAAAGTAGATGTCACTCGGCTTTTTTATCTCTAACGAAAACAAACATTTTTGACATTTTTGACCATCTATACTCAGAAGAAGAAAAAAGATGAATACGTTCCTAGCTAAAATTTTGAGATCCACTGTATTTTTCTAAAAATCTCCTGATAATCCTGTTTTCAAAAAAAATTGAAGTTTTTTAAATAATAGTTAATAATAAATTACTAAAGTTTTTTCTCTAAAAAAACAGAATTTCTTCTTTCAAATGACGAAAACTGTGTATATTAGGTTGACAACAAAGTTTAACGCAAAAACTTTGTTGCCAATCTAATATTTAGTTGTTGTCAGTCATAAGTCATTCAAAAAATAGTCGTACGCATAGGTTATTCGACAGACAGTTGTTGGCATTTTTTATTATCAAACAAGAATGCGTTTAAGGGCCCCCCCCCCTCAGAAATGGTGATTTTCGGTCAAAAAAATCGGTTTTGAGATACGCACATGGAAAGATAGCCTGAAGTGTCTACTTCCAGAATCTGTATTGCTTTTGGTTACAAAACTGCTTTTTCCGGGATTTTGAGCAAGTTTTCTAAGAGCCTC